>LKNJ01001035.1:0-110803 GCA_002120245.1 Maccullochella peelii
CTTTTAGGCATGTTTCTGTTGTTTGCTAGCAGACCGAAGTGACAAAGAGGCATCTTCACGCAATACAAAGTCAATGGAGAGCGATTAATTGTTGTTTTATTCTTTTGAACAGATAATGACACAATTAAGCATGACCAGACTCATGACACAACATACAGGGCATAGCATGGACATATCGGTGTCTGCTTAACATGTATGCTGTGCTCTCAGGTAGGGCTGTGACATGTAGCAGGCTGCTTTACACAACAATGCGGTCAGGGATAGACGCTAATATTTTTAAGCACAATATACCTGCATAATTCCTACAGGACTCCTTCACAACTGAAACCTTTTCCTCAGGGACTTATTTGTGAGTAAGTAAGTGTCTAATGAATGAATTAAATGTGTTAGGAGTTGCTCCTTATACTGGCAGTCATTGCAGATTGCAGCTGGTGCTCAAGGCACTGTAGGGTCTTGACATGCACTGACTTAACGTGAGTTTGCCTCTCCTCAGACTCCTTTCTCTAGTTTCACACTAACTGTGTTACTTACACCAGCCTGCCCTGTTAATTCTCTCAGTTGTGATGTTTATTTCCAAAAGACATGGAAATAAAAAAATGTATAATAGTCTTATGCAATTTGTTTGCAGGTTTATTGCACTAGATAGAATGCATCATGTTTCTTTAAAAAGGCTTTGCCGTTGCGTCAGAAAGCACCTACCAACCACAGCTAGCACCATCCTTGAGGTCCACAGGAGAATTTACAGCGTTCCATTAATGTGAGAGAGGAAGTATATGCGCATCCTCACCAAACTCTGCAAAAGTGAATGAAGAGTAAAGACGAGTGTTGTATACATCTGTCATTTGCTTTCACCATCCCAAGAAAGCTTAGTCTCCTGTTGCTAGTGTACTTGACGTAAGCTACTGTGCAAAACACATTTGTCAACAACAAAGTGATGGATATCTGACAAGGCATGGTAACCATGTACCTAACAAACTGACACAAACTCAGTCAGGTATATTAATTAACCTATTCTCAAGTGAAAAACCACACTAAACTACAATTACTAAACTAAACCACACTGAAACAGCTAGTTCATATTAATCAGTCAGTTAAATGATTATCAATCAACAAGTAACTGGTTAATTTACCAAATAAAAATACCAAACATCTACATATTGCAGCTTCTCAAATGTGAGGATTTGCTGGGTCTCTTTGACAAAATATAAGCAGTGGAGACATCTTGGGCTCTTGGAACTTGTGACGGACATTATTTTATTTTATTGTTATTAATATAGCATATGTGATTAATTAAAAGCATCAATAGATGAATAAGTAATCAAAATATTGCTAGTTAAAGCCTTAAACTGCACAGATTAGCCTTGTGTAGTCAATACTGAGTGAGCAAATGACCTGTGTTTCATGAACTAAGCTTTATGATCCACCAGTGTTACACGATGAGTGTTATGTGATCACAATAATATCTAAATGATATTATTGTGTGTATGACATCTAATCATATTTTTGCATTATATTTGCAATATTTTCTATCAATATCAAGAATTAAATGATTAAGAGTTACAATAGTAGGTAAAAATTGAATTTAATAGTATTATAATATAGAATAATATTGTTGATAATTCTATGGCTGCTGTTATGCTAATAAACAGAATCATCATTGCTATGAAAAAAATTGGACCAATTTGTCCTTTTCCTGAGCGAGACACCTTCATATTAAATTTTATTTTAGTCTTAGTTCTCGTCACTAAGTAATTGTCACACTGTGGTGAAATATTTTCTGTAGTGTCACTTGTCAGCATTGTTTCCCCTGTACTGTATCTTTGCAGTGAAATATTACTCCAACAGGCTGTGACAGGTGCCTGGTGAGAAATGACTAACGTTTGACTAAAATTTAAATGGACTGCTTAAACTTGGGCTGATACAGGATTTATAGGAGCCTGCCCATAGGTTCATGCTTTCACTGATGAATGACACAGCCATAGAGAAAAAATATCTATGAGTTGACAGAACCTGCTTCCTGTTTTTTTGTGTGGTCCTGCTCAGCACAATTATAGTAGTATAGTAATCCATTTGAGTAATACAGAATTGTCTCTATTTCTCAATCTCAACAGATTTCAACATACAGTGAAGGGCAGCGCTTCAACAATCTTCCAGAAATCCCATACACCCAGAGAGGAGAAAAGGTAAGGATTGCTGTACTTTGCTGTATTGTACTTTTTTATATACTGTGTGTCGTTCCTGTTTTTGTCCCGTCTTTGTGCTTTCATCTCGTGTGGTAGTCGAATGGAAGGTCGTGTGTTTTAACTTCCAGTTTAAGCGCAGGAATATGTACATATAATTTAGCAACTCAGGGCCAAGTCACCCTCAAAAACTATGACAAATGTGTCCATGAAGAACTTCAAGAAGCCCAGCGGCAAGCAAAAAAAAAAGCAAAATGTGCTTGGTTGTCCCCAGTGTGAGTGCTTGTTAGTAAATTGTGTTGCACAATTGAGAATCCCTTTTAACTTCCTACTGCTGTAATATCTCTGTGAGTTTTGCACAGTGTAATGTCACCGTTGTGTTGGGCCATCTACAAACTGCAGGCCTTAAAGGGGAAGCGGCGTACTACTGCGTATGTTGGATAAGTTGTATAAAGCCTTTTGTGGCTGCAGGGTGGGAGCTTCAGGATATTTGATACATTGCCTCAAATGATGTCACTTGAGTCAGCGTTGGTTGGGGCTGAAGACTGCATTTTTCAAAATGAAAAAAAATCTGGGGGTGTGGAGAACTCTGCTTGGGGCTAGCGTTAGCATTAGCTGCTACTAGCATAACGCACCCGAATCGCCAACTGAACGTTGAGTTGCACTGTGGGTAATGTAGGCATCAGATTTTGACATGGATAGACGATATCTCCAGTTCTGCTGCATTGATTTTGATACTTTTATTAAGAAAAACTGCCGATAGTGTTAAAGGAGTATAATGCTAAATTGCGGTAAAAGTATTTTAATGCTCAGGGCCTATTTTGTTTGTTAGATTGTTCACACTGTGTAATGTTAAGTGGCTAAAATGCAATACCAATCTGAAGAAGGTGCCCTAAACTCAACTTACAGCAGTACCAAAGACGTGTGGTACTGTCTGTGCATGAGCATCCAGTGCGTTCATCGCATGTGCTGTCATCATGTATCTCAACTGGCTCATAGCTGAGTTTATTGCATTCAGTATGGTTTATCTCATTGTAAAAAGCACATGTTGTCTAGCCATGGCCAACACTTTTATTCAAGTCTTTAGATCTTTTATGTTATTTTTAAGGCTCTCTTCTTTGCATTGACGTTGCAGCCACATTCTCATGTTGTCCTAGTTATCCGTCTCTTTTGTTACGCTTCCATTCTTATGTGACTGTTCAGACTGATTTGGCATTGCGACGAATCAGATTTGTACTTGAGGAATTAGGGAAAGTTATTAGAAGAAGCAGAGACTGTATTTTAAATGCAAATAAAATAAATATTTAAAAAAAACATATTTTAAGAACAATTAAGAATTTCAGTCCCCTGAATGCGGTCTGTTCTTTTGGGATTTAGATAAAGTGGATTGTGCTGCACTCTCAACCCAAATTGCTCTTCAAAACAATTCCAATCCAGGCAGGGCGGTGTAATGTTCTCTCTTAGCAGCTGTTAATATCACCGTGATCTCCGCTGACCTACGGCACTCATGGGGAGTAATCAGACTTTAATTATACCTTCTTAATCACTTGAAGACAATCCGTGTGACAAGACAGCTTCTCACAGTAAATGGGCTTTCTTTACCTGCTACTCTGGTCGCCAGATGAACAAAAAAGTAAATTATGTCTATATTTCCCTTTATTTTTGCAATTTATTGAGATTCCTATTTACAATTTTAAGATAAGTCATCTTCTCTTCTCTACATTCTGACTGTGTAACCCGTACAAATGGAGGTTGTGGGGCAGGCTCACAGTGTTACCCATCTTAGGTCAGACCGAACCCAAACCGATTGTGAAAAGTTCTCTACAATCATTATTATTCCTAGTGAAAGGTATGCACCACAGAACTGGCGCTGCCGAGTGACTCTGGCTCACAGAGTAAGGCATTCCAAGTTAAAAGCAAACCAAACTGATATTGCCCTCAATACTGTCTTCATATTTTCTCCATATTTGGAAATGTTTACCTCCTCATGATGGTTGACAGAGGTTGGAAGAGGGGATGTGAGTCATTTCAGCTGCACAAGGCTTTCTAGGGGCGAGAGGAGTCTTCCAAGTGACTGCCATTTAGTGAAGCTAGCACTTTTCTGTGCTTCAAATGATCTAAAGAGAAACTGTGAGTATCATTCTATGCTCCATTTTTGTTTTAATATTTTAGTTTTATGGTAGCAAGTATATGTTCAGTGAGAGAATGCGATTTGTTTGGCCAAAATAGCCAAGCATATAAATATAATATAATATAATGAGTTAAAAGAAGCTAAAATGATTGATTCGTCCATGCCTTTTTTGCATTGTCCAAAACTGTCTAAATCTGCTCCTTGTGGGGAACTTGCGTCATTGTTTGTCACTGCTTGATTGAAAGTTTAAGAGGTATAAAGGAGATGCCATTGCTCTTTCCTTGCGTCAGGCACAATACCGACACACAATGTTCCTGTGCATCTCTGCAAGTACGGAAAAGACAGGGAATTGATATTGACTGTTCACCAGCTCACCAGATATTTTGGGAGAGTTTTTGAAAAGTTTGGACTAACTCAGCACTGCAGTGAGACAGTTTTTTGACCGTGAAACTGACCTTGTATGCAACTGTCTGTCAGTAATATGAGGAGGTTAGAGATGAAGATGAAAAGCGTAAAATCCTCTTGTGTCCGACCGAATTGAATAGATATTTTAGGATAGAAATTGCTTAATAGGCCAGTATGTTTTCCTGTAGATGGATTGTGGTGATGTGTGAGTGTGAGTGAGTTGGGGGCAGCTGAGGTCACTGAAGAATTCTGGTTTTGCAAACATCCACTGTAACAGATATCTACAATTTAACAGGTCTAACCTTCCTCCTGGCTCTTACTTTTACATTTCAAACATACAGTGGCAGGTGCCTGCCAGTAGTATTAGAGGGAAGAGGTAAATGATTTACTCAGCTTTAAGGGCTGGTGCTGCTGACCTTAGTCATGGTGTGGTATGATTATCTAATTACTTTAATCTTTAAGTTACGCTGGGAATGTATCAGCTTTCAGCCTTTGAGCTTGTTAGCCTGTTTGTGTGCCAGTGTCAGTTGTTATTGATGTCAATTGTTGTCATATAGATTTATTGGATGCTGGATTCTGTATGCTTACGCATTCATTACAGAAAATAAGCTATTAAAAGCTATTTATCTGTTTAAGAAATGATACAAAAAGCATATTTTCAGCCATGCTTTACCCTTTTGTCTCTACAATTTCTATAGTACTGACCAGTTGTAACCAAAAACTAAACCTAAAGAAAAACTTATCAATCTTTATCAACTGCTTTAATATTGTGCTATACATGTGTTTCTTTATGTGTACAGCTCTCCAGTACAGTCCACTAAAGCCAATAAGGTCTTCAAACATCCACAAGCTGTCTTTTTTAATATATTTATGTTTACTGTGCAATGAGGGATGAACATGTTAAAATGTAACTTTATTGATGACCAAATCATTTCAGACTGAAAGGCAGCCATTTGTGGTTTTGAGTGAAATGTCTAGATACCAGAGGTTTTCAAAGTGGGAGGCGGGCCTCCCCAGGGAAGCTCCAAACAGTTTCAGGGGAAGCTCAGTGAATTAAAAATATCACATTAGTTATCAAAAGGAGACCATATAGAATAGCCTAAATGTGTGTGATTTGGTTAAAGACATAGTTCAGAGATACAGTAGTTTTGGGGAATTTTACTGTTTTTCCCAGAGTCAGAAACTAATTAGGACACACCTTTTTTTTTTTTTTACATATCTGGTGTAGTCTGAAGTTGTGTCAAACAGAAATATTTGGCTGTCTTGGCCCAATTGTTGAGTGTCTGTGGGATCAAATAACATAACCATGATCCCATAGGCATCCAGGAATTGAGCGAAACTAAGCAAGTAAACTAAGGGGGAGTGACGATTTATTTCCCAAGCTTTGTCTGAGGGGAGGCGCACAGTCTCAGACTTTGAAAACCCCTGCTCTATGCTATTGGATGGACTGCCATGAATTTGGTACAGTCATTCATGTCTCCCTGAATTGTAAAAACGTTGGCGACATTAGGGGGCTGTATTCCGTGCTCTTCTGCCAAGTCTCAGTCAGAACAGGAAATCCAAGCTTTTAGAAATGAATACATCGTTCAGTAAGAAAGACTTATTCGCAATGGAACCAGCATTTATCAGTGTCATCCTAAAGGGCACAGACCCACTGCTAGCAACAGCAGAGACCCGAGCCAAGGGGCGCAAGTATTGAGAGTCTGATCAGCTGCGCAGAGTGCAACGTCTCACGAACCGGTGAAGGTGTTAATGCCAGGGGAGGACAGTAGGGGGAGCTAGCGCTGGAAACAGTGGCCATCAGAAAAACAGAGGGAGATCCCGGGGTGTGTGTGGAGTGTAAACAGTCAGTCACATGTTAGCGGCTAGCATAGAGTTTTGTCAGAATTGACTGTTAGCATAAAAAACTATGGGAAAACATCTAAAGTACTTTGATGGCCATCAAAGCTAATCATGCTGTAGCTGAACACACCCTGTACTTCGTATATTTAAGTTCCAATTGATACAATTTACAATTACCTAACATAACTATTGAACTATTATCAGTGTAATTTGTTAAAATGATTGTAGTTCGCTACCAGTTTTATTTACAACCACAGTATCAAGAATGTTGCAGTTAGCAGTTACTTAACGAATAGACTATCAACAAGAGCGCTTTGAGATAGTTCAGTGGCTCCGCTAGTTTAATAAGCAGTGACAGACACTGATTGTTGGTTATACCAGTCTCTGGCGACGTCTCCAACACTCTTAAAATGACTTAATCTGGTCTGACTCTGACTTTGCGGTCCTTAATTTCAAGATGTTGGCATCCCCAGATTGGGAGGGATTGTATGTTTTCAAGACAAGTCTTCCAAATGAATCTCGTCAACAAATTAAGGCATGATTAACAAGAGCAATTACACTGAGGATCCAACTGAGCTGAGGAGAATCAAGCTAAAGTGGAGGAGATTATCTTTTCTTATTAAGGAGAATTACTTTAAGGGTTTGATTACTTTCTGTTTTTGTGTTTACCTCTTGATTACTCTATAACTAATGCTGCTTCTAAACAGCTATTTTTTCTATACCGTTGGGAGTTTTAGAGTGCAGATTGAACACTGAGATTGTATTTAAAGGTGCAGCTTCTGTTTTCTATCATGGAAAAATTACCATAGTGGCACCAACAATGATAGAACTGACATATTTAAGACTGATTAGAGCAGTGGAATTTTTGCTGGTTGTTTGGAAGGAATTGAAATGCATAAGTGGCATTTTAAATGTATTTCACCCAAAGCGAATACTGTCTAGTAGCATATTTGGCTGCAATGACAGCTTGAACTGTTTCCTATCAGTATCTTCGTGGCACTTTTCTGGATGAGGTTTTTCCTCTTTCCCAGTCGAGCTGGATGGTATGAGTTAATAAACAACAATCTCAGACACATTATATAATTCATAATAGATTTCAGGGCTTTGGCTTGATTTGGCTGCATGCTGGTGGCCAGTATTGTGTTTGAAATAAATCATCACCTCAGTTTAAGCACTGTGAGGGAGGTTCACCTCCAGACTTGCATTTATTGTTCTCTTTCCCAATACAAAAGAATGACACTGCATGATATCATGGCCATCCTTCACACTAGGATGTTGTTAGATATGTGATGAGATGTTAACGGCCTCCTCCAGACACTTTATGTCATGTCTGAAGAATTCAGTTTTTATTTCACAAAAAGTATCTTTTGCTTAACGCACCCTATTCCTTCATGTACATTTTTCTTTCGGGAAAGCTTTCACTCTTGTTGTAAAGCCCATATATCCCTCTGGGAAGGTCTCGTGTTGCTGCCAGTGAACTCTGTAGTTCTGTCTGTTAGCTCCTTCAGCCTGTGGCTGTTTGTTGTGTTAAGATCTCTCAAGTTCAAGTTAGGATTTTCAAAATGTCTAAAGTCTTCTTAAGTTCTATAATTTACTACAACTCTAAATTAGCCCCTATTTTTAATTTCCTAGGTTACTATGAAATAAAATGGAACTTCAGAGTTTAAGAGAACCTTTATGGACATTCCAAGGACATTTACAGCCTGTGCATTAAAGTTCATTCAAATTAGTGTCCCTGAAATATAGTTGAAAATGGACTTGCTGAGCTTTTTATCATTAATCAATTTGAAAACCTTATAAAAACAAAAAGAGGATAGCTTAGTTCAGCCGAAGATGCTTGCTCCCTATTATTTTTTCCTAAACAACTGATATTGCCAGCCATGTTACATGTTAAACTTGAGTACATGGCCTTATTGCTGATTGCTAATTAGGAAAAGCAAAGTCAACAATGGCTATTTCCAACATAACTTATGAAGTCAGGAAGCTCCTAAACATCAGCAGCAGCAACAACAACAACAACTGTGCAGACTTGGTCAGCTTAAATATTTGCATGATGAGCGGGCAGGCTCAAAGGAAACAGGTCTGTCTTCAAAGTAGTGATGATCTTCTGATCTTATGTATTTTTGTGGGTATTTTCTTCTACTTTAGTAGCCTGTGTGTAGCTGCATTAAATCAATTAACAAATAAATTTCAGCTTTGTCTCTCTAGCTTGCCCTTTCTCTGTATTATCCTCTTACATCTATCTCAAATTATAGATAATAGAATTAATAATATTATTTTGATGTTAGTGGTAGAAAGGTACTATCTCTGGAGTTTTGGGGAGCCCGAAACTATGTCCCAGAAACCAAAACTAGAACTATTTTGTTTTCTGGTTGAAATGACGGTGAAGTTCCTGAGTTCCTGAAAAGGCTCCTGGGTTCCCAGAAAATTTCCCGTTGTCGAAGATTTTGCTTTACATTGAGTCCGATTACACTTTTAGGTGTTAATGGCAGTCCCAACAACCATCCCTTTTCACATTTTGATTGGTGAAAATGTCTATTTGCTGTTCATGAACACTTCCGTGACCAGTAAACAACAGTAATCTTTAACATTGTCACAATAACAGTGGAATGATTGTGTGCCAGATGTGACATTTTCTCTGTGCCCCTATCATTTAGGATCAGATGCCACTAACTGATTAATCTCAGATTAGGCAGAAGTGGAGGCTAATGGGACACTTTACACAATGTGACTGATACACTTGCTTGGCATGAAGTGACAGATGCCAGCCTCTAAAGACGGTCAAATTACTGAAGCATGTTGTAGGCAAAACACAGAGCCATTAATGATGTGCCAAAACACATACACTGCAAACCACATAAATCAGATTAGAATGAAAAAGGATGAAGGATGTTAGTGGACACTTTTGAATATTAACAATTAATGAAACCAATCAGTGCTATAAAAGTCACTAAAGCTTCTTCAGTTGAATTAAAACTAAATCTTCTCATATCTCTTTTTCTTCTACCAGGGATGGTAAACATTAGACCCATTTTTATTGTTTGTGTCTTAAAAAACTAAAGTAGCCTTTAGTCTTGTCTGTCTCTTGGCAGAAAAGTGAGACTGTAAATTATTATACCACGCTGTAATGGGATATTAGCTACTACCAGAGAAGTGTTAAAAAGAATATAGATGACCCTTTAAAGCTGGTGCTATTTTGCCTTCTGGAGTAATTCTACACCCATTTGCAATTAAACCTTTAACCTGGCCGGGGCTTCTCTTGATCTTGATTTAGAGAAGAGAAGGAAAGGTAGGCTTGCTTCTGACAGATAGAAGCTGTTGAAGCGGTCGGTAAAACCTGATGTTTTAGGGTATCCGTTTTGGAGAAGCTGACAATGTTTAGAGCTTTGTGCTCATGTTTGAAATGTTAAGGCAGTGTCTACTGTAATTGAGTAGGAAATGTTCTGATCACAACACTTTTTGTTCTGCCACAATTTTATTGTGTCATTGTAGCTGTGAGTCGCTGGTGTCAGCAGCAGAAATTTTACCCTATCACTCTTTGAAAGCGCTATGTTAACAGAGCTGCATTTATCAGTATACTGGCACACTGTACGTGTGCATATTTCACGTGGCTCACTGGCAGGATTAATTGCCAACAAGTCCCCTGTGGTCCCGGAATGCAATTACCTACTGACCCAAATCATTCTCTTGGCTGGAAGTCACTGTCTCTGTTCTGGCAGCGCTACACCTGGGTGTCTTCACATAACCTCACACTCACCCCTTGATGCATCCTTACATCAAGGAAGTCTGTTAGTTTTATGTTTGTGTGATATTCAGGGTGTGTATGCAAAATAGAGACCAAACCATTCTTTTTGCTATCTGTGTGTAATGTTCAGAGATGAAACAAAGATATCCAGTTACCTTCTGATTTTACCTCCTGATTTGGGGTTGATCCATGTTAGTGTGGTATCCTCTTTTCAGGAATAGACATACTTTGAATTTAGGCTAAAGCTGTTGAAAATTAGGTTTTCCTTACGAGAGCCCAAAGTGACATCTTCAAATGGCTTCTTTTGTCCGACCAGCAGTCTATAACCCAAGGACTCTTCATTTACTGTCATAAATGACAAAGAAAAGCAGCAAATCCTCACATTTAAGAAGCTGGAACTAGCAAATGTTTGACATTTTTGCTTGAAAAATGACTGAAACAATTCATTCATTATCAAAATAGTTGCCATTTCATTTTCTTTCACCAATGTAGTTTTTAGTATTATTAAATAAAGCTGCCTTGCCTTGCCTTGCACTCCGATAACATTATCGGACTCACGATGGACAGTTACCAGAGATATCGTCTTTTTTATGCCATGCATTCTTCTTCCTTGTCAAAACCTGGTACCTACATTATCCAGAATGAAACACCACCGGTGGCAGTTCAGTAGGAGATTCAGGTGTGTTATGCTAGTAGCGGCTAATGTAGCCTAGAACTTCTAGCCCCAAGCAGAGATGAGGAGTGGGCTACAGAGCTCTGGTAAGCTCACTTCTTCCAAACTCCACATCCCCAGATTTGTTTCATTTTCAGACTTGTAGTCTTCAGCCCCACCGAAGCTGACTCAAGTTACATCATTTGAGGGAATTTATCAGACTTCACACAGCTCCCTCTGGAGCTATAAAAGGCTTTATACAACTTTTATCCATTAGTACTCTCCAACACCTGTAAACAGACTTTGATGTGTAAAATCGGCTCACTTCCCCTTTCATTGGGTGTTTTAGTTGCCTAAGCCTAACCACACCTAAACCATAGTTTATTTGCCATAACCACGATCTTTCACAAACCTCAACCATATTATAGCCGCCATGCACATATTTTGTAGAAAGCAAGAATTTCAAAAATCTTTGGCATTGGATGTAAAAAAAAACATTATCATTGAATGAATTCTGGGGTTTGCAGAATCGTCCTATATTGATGTTCTTCTCTGGCAATAGGGCTGCATTTCTCAAAATTTTCTGCCATTTTGTAGACCAACAGGAATACACAGTATGTATAGAGTGTCACGTGATGTTTGTTGTAGAGGATTCACCTTAACCAGAATTCTTTCTCTTATATGGTATTGCATACGATGTCAATCAGTTGCTCATGCTGATTAACCTAAATTGGATTCCAAGCAGGATATAGAAACAAACAAGCAAAAATAAAAAGACAAGGCTTTACTAAATGGAAGCCATTTATTTATGGTGCTGTTAAGAGCACTAATGCAGTAAGACTTAGACTTTAAAGCATTGCTAATGCTATTACAAGTATATGGAGAGAAGTGGAGGACTTGAGAAAAGCTTCTTTGTCTCTCCACATGTCCACATTTACTTGCACTATTCTCATGTCATATATCTAAATACATAGGAGGCTAAAGGTTATGGTCTGGGTCTTAGTGAGTTGCCCCAGAATCTGCTTCATTAATGGATTATCCAATTGTATATGAATTGTATATGATGTAGCATGCATTGTGGTTAAAGTACCATAGTGCAGCCACTCTAAGCATGGACACACAGCCTGTACTCTATACATGGCTTGCTTGTTATTTGAGCTCCCTGCTTGCTTTTTGAGGTTGCAGGCTGTGGTGTTTGAGCTGAGGGTGAGAGGGACCTTACGTGCCAGGTTTGAGGTCACTTGTGTTAATGTCAGACAGATCCAGTACATTAGATTAATCTCTTAAATCCCTCCACTGGCCCAACTTTCATTTGTTGTAGATGCATCAAATTAAGAAGAAACATACAAAGCAAATCCATAGAGTTTCAGGGATTGCACTTGTTTTTTTTTAAATTATTATTTTTTTTTTTACAGTTTTTCTGCAAATGATTAAAGCATTGAGAAGCAAGCCTTGGGCATTTTTTCTCCCACACACAGGGATGAGATGACAACTCATAGAGTAACTATATCTCAATGAAAAACGGTTACTGTAAAGTTTTGGTTTCTATTAATGTAATTATGAGACAACACTATTCGTTTACAGTAATACTTTTTGGTATGTGAAGTGGGGAGCTTCTCTTGTGGTGCGTCGCACTGATGAGTTTTTCCGCGTGGTGGATGGAGAAAGCATCGTTTTCTTGACAAACACAGAAAAACAGAAAACATGACTATCTCTCCCGCAAAAGAGTATCAGATCCAAAGTATAGACGTTTTGAGTAAATCAGTTTCAGTTGAAAACAATTAAAATGTTTTACTAATATTATGTACTGAGATCATTTTGGCTAAGTTAATCATACAAAAATAACAACACATGCAGAGGTACTTTGAATTAGCTTCATGTTAATTCAATACATTAATTTTGTCATCAGACATAGTCCCAGTGAATCGCAATTAGAGCTTGTCAGTGAGACGCTCTGAGCTGCCACTCAGCCTTGCTGCCAATATGCCCCACTAGCCATTCTATTGTAAAATCTATGGGCTGAGCGGCCTGGGCCAGCAGGAGAAAGACTTATGTGCATGTGCAGTGGGCTGCACACAAGTAAGTAAACCCAAAAGCTAGAAAACTTTTGCTTATGCGCTGGGCGAGCAATTTTCATCCAAGTGAATGGGCGCCATTTTGGAGTCAGGCAGCCAGTTCCAATAATACCCCCATGTCTCAACCACGTTCTCTAGAAATGTAAAGTTTTTGCCAGCTGAAATCCAAACACCCGCCTCTTAATATGATATTGCTCTGCTAGCTTCTACGACCCACAAGCTAACGGTCAAGTGTGGTTTAATATGATGGGGGAGGCCAGCAATCGCCCCAGATCACATTTGATTGGATAGATTCATGTATATGTCCTTAGAGTAAGTGCAGAACCAAACATCATCAAAGATATTTTAACTTTTTATAGGAAGAGAAAAGAGAGGGACTTTGGTCAAAAACTTGTACATATATTTGGCATATACCAAGAGACCTGGAAAATGTACTTGATATTTCACTGTGTCTTTAATGTGCAGCATTTTCGGTATTCATGGGGAGATCCGGTCGTCTGTAGAGCTTTTTATGGTAAATTCGGATGAAGTGTGGTGATTGTAAAGCTCACAAAATCTCCTCCTTGTGACACTGTCGTCAATGACAGCTGAACCATCATAGTAACCATTATCCAGTCATAATCTCTGAATTGACTGCAGCACCAGCGGAAGCCTCTGCAGATTCTAATGGTTTTGACAGGAGCACAGAGCTCAGTGCAGACCCTCTGTGGTGTGGATACTGGTCTCTCTACATGTGCTCTCTGTAACCTGGATACTGCACATGCAGACAAAATCATAAATTGACAATGATTTTTGTGTTGAGATGGAACCTAATGATGCATTAAAGTTTCATTTGAGATTGATGGGACCAGTACACCTGGGGAGAGGCTTTTTTGTGGCCATTATTATGATGTTGGAAGCATTGCAGACTTATAGAATGTGTACATGTTGGCTCAAAAACTCTGTAGAGAGCCCTCACCATCCTTACCAGAAATTAATGACAAAGTCTGAGTGACGGTGGACTTTAGGACCAGGTCATGGGACAACTGGCAAACAGGAAGGAGGGCTCAAATGCAGACACAAAGCATATCATATATAGTTATTGTGGTTGATGTTAAGGCTTACAGTCTGCAGCAGGGATACAGGTATAATCGAGTGAATAAACCGGAAAATCAGCAGGCAAACAACACAGGTTGGACCGCCATGACAGCAAGACAATACAGGCCTGGTAGGCAGGTGACTGGGTCAGGTGAAACTCAGTGGAGGCAACCTGTGGGCAGGTGAGGAATGACATACTTTGGAAAATTCCTGAAAACACGCTTTGATTAGGGAGGCTGTGTCTGATTGAATGTGTCTGAAGCTGAAAAGGAGACAGGGAGATAATATACAGGGCTCATGGATTGGTGTGACCAAAACGTGTTCAATGGCATTTAACGGGAAAAGAACTTCCTTTTCGTTTGTATCTGTGTGTGCAAACAAAAACAAATGTGCAGTGGATGCTATATAGAGGCTTTCTCTACGTGCCTTTTTAACCTTTTTAGCCTTTTTCAAATGAAATTTAAAACAAATACATTTTGCACAACCAAAGTTTTTTAGGAATTAGTGCAAAGTGAAATACTTAATACCGTACATGTTTAAATTAAAACTATTGTTTGTCACAATTGTGGTCTTATTTTCTTAGCTCCAGCAATCGGTTTTATTGGTTATGGTAACATTGTACTCGCCAAAGTAATAATAGAGTTGCAAAGTGGGAGGGGCGTGCTAGTTCCTGAAGAGTTCTTCCCCACTCAGTATAGAGCGCTGCAGGGATGACGTATTTTTGTAGGTCAACCCGGAAGTCCGCATTGCCCTGGTTCTCTCAACAAAAAGCCAATGGGATTTTTCCATTGGATTATTGCAGAAAATAAACTCTGTGGCAAAAAAAACTTGTTCTGTTGTTTTGTTCAGCAAGATAATAACACCACTTTATGATTTTTGAAGCATAAATTCAATCGCCAGAAGTAAAAAGGTCGCTTGACTTCAACGTCGCCACCACTAAGCTTCCAACTTGTAATGTGATGTTGCACACTTACCTCTTCTACAAAAGCCTTTGGGAAAGTTTAGTATATAGTTAGATAGTTTTAAAATACTTTGCAAGCGCGCGAGTATAAACACAACGAGTGAGTAGACAAGTTTCTGTTTTCGGCGTGATGACGTTTAACGTCCCCGACAACCTCTGTAGTCTCATTTAGCCACTTGTTAGCAACCGCCTTTTTTAAGACACGTAAAAGCTTCAAAATTTGTGAGTAGGGTATTTACTGACGTTTTTTATGTTGTAGAGCAAAATGTGAAAGTCTCCTAAGCTTGTGTTAACCACAGAAACTTATTTCAGGCATCTAACCTTCGTGACGAGGGAACAGGAAGTGCGACAGTGCTGACTCATTTCCAAGTTTTAGGACTCATTCCTGCACTACTCTGTATTTCAAAATGTCCGATATATCCTCAATGTTACCCAACAAAGAAACAAATTTTAGCTTATGTTGTTGAAATTGATTCCACTCCGCATTCCCAGCATGTATGTACTGACTGAATGGTTAATACAAGAACTCAGCCTGGGAGCCTGCTCACCTCTAAGTGAGAGCCGGCTGTATTCTTGGTCCAGGTGAAGCTTTCGTGAACAGTTCCCAGGTCAGGTATTTTCAAATGAGCCACTTGTTTCCTGTCAAGGCTTTTTCCTGCACTCCAGACTGCCCTCAGGCAGATTCCTGTAAGCCCAGTGGTACTGTACTGTACCTAGTTCAGAAAAGGTAACGTGCTCTAATTTAATTTGAACATGCCTTTCACTTTGCTGCGATGCTGTAAAGAAGTGGTTATAAATACACCATAAAGCCCAGGGAAAATGCCAAGGTGTTTTCAGGGATATGTATTTTTCATTGGTTTGGACTCCCTTTTCAGGCTGTAAACATTAAGGCCCAATCAAGCTGTCCATTGTAGGAGCACTTAGAACGCGTGTGTCCACAGAGGAAATAGACCCACCGCTCCTCAGCTTTGGTAGGTCTGTGTGAGAATAATGTTTGGCTCAGCTGTTGTAAAGAAAGACATCACGCGTATTCAAACACATCATATATAGCCTATAGAAATAGCAGAATGTTCCCGAGTGCAGCATGAAGACAAAGATGAAAGTTAGAAGAAGGGTGTGATGCATTTACACTTGTTTTAGTCTCTTACAAGCCCGTCCATCATAACCTGATAAATAAAGACCATTTCAGGGCCTAAATTACATTTCTTTGACAGATTGTGGGTCTTTAGAAATGTGTTAATGGTCTAATGTACTTGAATGATCACTTGTGTTTGATAGCAAATGACTCTATCTGAATGTTTTAATGGCTTTTGATAATTTGAGTATTTAGCTCATTGTGTTTTTCCTCCTTGGCCTACACGGCTGAAAATAGTTTAACCTAAGTTATCATAATGGATTTGGCATTGAAAGAAATTGGCTCATTTTATTTGACTATCAAAAAAATATGCCAGAACATTTCTGAGGTTCTGCAGTGTGACAGCCAAATCTGTATGAATAAGCTATTTAACGCCATTTAATTTAATGTAAATACACACCCTGTCTGCAGGAAATACATGGTCAATTAGATGCGGTTGTGTAAGGTCACATCCAACAACAGAAAAGTAGTCCAGGTTAGATTGTGGTACTCCGTGATAGGCACAGTATTTTCAGAATGGGCACATGCTATAAGTGGCTAAATTCATAGCACTAAAATCATTTTTCGTTATGGATTTTGGCTATGGCTTCAGTCTGAGAGTAATGGTGTCTCTTTAATTTATTAGTGCATTCACATCACTGCTTTAAAACTTGGCTAAGACTTTGTGTCCACTCAGTCTTGATTTGTGTAAACCAGAGATTTTCAAACTGTGAGGAGAAGAGAGACATGGAAGATCGTGAAAAGGTCAGGTGCATGCCGCTGTTCTAAAAACAACAGGAAGTTAGGTGTTGAGGTTTGACCCGATGATTTCACTAGAAGTTCGAGCCAACTGGTGGGAAATTTACTTTTTAAAATGTAATTTCCCACCCTGGTTGGAGCTGCAGCAGCGTATGTGACACACAGCTTGTGGTGACAATTAAAAAATTGTACTTGTTGTCTGAGTCATATCTCAGACATGATGACACAGAGACATGATTCCCATATTTTTAGAATCAATGGGACTTACACTTTCCAGGGATATCATTATGTATGAATAAATGGCCATAAATCCGCATAGGAATCATAGAAAAAATATGCTCCTCATATCTTCAGACCATAACCTTTTCAACTTTTCTTCAGTATCAACGTAATCCAGCGATAGCTTCGGTACATCTGTGGGTACATGACAAACAGGAGCTGCTAACAGCTAATTCAGCATACTTTTTGTTTACATTGGCAGCATTAATATAGGCTTAAAAAAACGGGGCTCAAGTTGTAGCCCTAAGTGTAACTCACTGAATCCATGGCAACATTATAATTCCTATTTACATCTCCCAAAGCATTATAGGAACTGTAGTCCGAAAATGTAAATGCCACAGTGTCAGACTTAAGGTGTTTTTCAGTTCACTTTGTCTCCAAGTTTAAAAACCTGCTTACTTTCTTCTATTTATTTAAAAAAAATGCCATTCTGTGAAATGGTGTCATGGGTGGATGCCATGTGTATTCACTCAACCTTTGTGCTGTGATATAGTATAGATATTATATGTTTACCATTGAGAAATGTTTGTATGTTATTTATAGAAATATGTGTTGCAATTTCAAGAGAACTGACAACATTTTTGTTTTGCTACCAGGCACTTCCTCCAACATAAACGACAGAATAGGTCGTTTGTCAATGACTCCCAAAATTACATATATAGGCGTACCAGACCTACGTTGTCATGGTAACAATAATAAACACGTGGTTAACGTTGTGAAACGGTCGGGTTTGGTTAGGTTTAGGCACCAAAACTACTTAGGTTTAGGAAAAGATCATGGTTTGGGTTAAAATAAGTATGGTAGTCACGTATGTAAGATACGTTAGTACGTTAAGTTAAAGTAAGTCAAGATTGACTTTTGGTTTCATACGGGACACGAACTGCTGTCTTCTGTGTGAAAGTCCTTTTGTTGTTTGTCCCACCCCGACCACCTCTGAAGGTAGTATACCGGACTTCCGCCTTTGCTCCTGTCATAATTACTATGGCCACTAGAGGTCGCCGTACATACAAACGTAAATATGGGTTGTAATTAGCTCCTGCACAGGCGACCTATATGGACGTATTTTGGGGGAGGACAGTCTCGGAAATTCCAAAGCCCCCATTAAAGCTCCAGTTGTGGTGTGAATGACATGGCCTTTTTTTGGTCTTGATTTGACTGGAGTACACATTCAAAGATCACAAGAAAGTAACATTCAGGGAAGTTTCCTTACAGCAGGTCAGCAATGAGCTTCAGCCATGGGCCAGTTTTTTCAGCGTTGTTTATTGGCGGGTGCAGTAGAATCGCATGCCTAGCCTATTTTTTTATGATGTTTTTGTGTGTTTATTTCTTTTAATTAATTTAAGAATGGAACTGATTTATAAAACTGTCTTCAGGATTGTATCTGAGGGCAGATGTTTTCTTACATCGGCTTATGTTAACACTCATCTGGCAAAAAATGACCCATATACACAAGAGACTAGAGATGTAATTGATAGGTTATTCACATGATCAACAGTGACCGGCTTCTATTATGGTTGAGTGAAAATGCTGTTCTTGTTGTTGCCTTAGAAAAAAAAATGTCACCAGCATGCCGTTTCTGTTAGGCTGCCTGTGTTGTGTTCGTAAGACTCAAATCTGTGATGTTTGAATAGGCTGAAGCCATTTAATCAAAACTGAATCAAAACAAGGAGTACTTGTTTCCTTTAAATTAAGGTAATTACATATTTATGTTACTTATTGGGTAAGTTTATTAGACTTAATTTCAGCACCAGATGCTGTTAGCCTGGTGCAGTACGAGGCACAGTGAATGAACGCCTCACTTAATGTTGATGCAATATTAAATGTCACAAGTTCATATTTATTGGGATTTACCTTGTAGGTTTGTGTGAAACATGTACATTTTGATGTAAAACTATGAAAGTGAAAATATTTTTTGGCACAGCTGCTATTTGTCCACCACTGCCTTACAAGGTACCTTGCTAGTACCAGCATTAGAGACACTACAGTTGTGCTCAATTCTGCTTTAAACGTATGGGGTTGGCTACAGTTGTCAACTGAGAGGCAACCACAAACCCATGAGCCCATCTGACCTGTGCTTTCCACTGTTTCTGGCCAGATCACCAATTACACAACACCTTCTTTGCTGGCTACTTCCCCCAGATGTCTTGGCACAGAATGTGCTGAAACCCTCTTGTTTTTGATAGGATTTGTAGCTCAGAGACTGTAAGCCTAAGATCAATCAAATTTAGTGGATGGGTTTCAAGTCCCCCCACTTCTCTGGGAAGGAAATCAAAGCAATTGGTCAGATATTGATGCTACTGTATATCAAGTCATTTTCTGTTGTGGTTTTCGTTTTGGTAACTCATTTTCACCCTGATTTCTCAGCTGGAGAGGAAATCACTATGAGTACTGGTTTTAATACATGGATTTCTATGATTATGGCTGTTTGGCAGCTGCATAAAAACTGGCTATGGTGGTAAAAGACTGATGTTTGTATTAGGAAGGTTCCGGATATCTGTAACTGCATGTGGAGTCGCTGAAAAATAATATTAGCGCTCAGTAAATGTACCCTGGGTAAATAAAGGTATAAATAAAATCTCCAAACCACATAGCAATGGCGCACAATTTAAGTTGATGGCAAGACAAGCAAACAGGAAGTAAGGCATATTTCCTTACCACTTAATAAGGTCCCCAGTTAGCTGTTAGCTTTCTCAGTCATCTTCGTATGGGTAGATGGCACAATAGTTCTGGTTTATGTAAACAGCAGAAGTTCGGCCTTGATGGTGGTACTTGGGGGCGGGGGGGCTGATGGTGGTGTTATAGGAGAGTAGACAGTTTTCACTGTTTTGTACCTTTGGTAGAAAATAGGTCCCAACAAAGAGTGCTGACAGTGGGCTCTGTGAAGTATTCAGAATAAACAGGACATAGTTTCTGAAAAGGCGCGTGTCTCACGTCACTTTTCAATGCTTTGTGAACAACAAATCCCATTAATTTCCTTTTGTATTGGGGTGACAGAAGATATCTCAAAACTTAAGCAGGTAAAACCATTTGCAAGGCTGTGTTTTAGGTGGATTTGGGTGAGCTGATGGTGTGTTGTCTGCCTGATGTGCAGATAGTCAGCGATTGTGTTCAGTCCCAGTCTGGTGTTTTAACATTTCTTCTACATTCACAGCTGCTCTGGCAGGATCACCTACATGGAGTTTACTACCAATTCTATCTATCTACATATTGGCTACTGTCTGTCCATTCTATAAATAACAGATCGCTGTTGAATTTCCCAGAAGTATAATCACCACGACTACAGCTAAAAAGTATCTTTATTATTGATTAACCTATAGATTTCTTTTCATTTAATTGATTAATCATTAAGGCTATAAAATGACAGAAAATGGTGAAAACGTTTCTGACCAAAGCAGCAAATCCTCACACATGCTTTTGCTTGGCGATTGACTTAAGTGATATCAAAATTGTTGCAGATTTGCTTTTTAATTTTAGTTTTTTTTTCTTTCATCGATCAAATAATCAGCTCATCGTTTCAGCTCTAATACTCACACATAGTTATTGTTCACATGGTTGCACAAAAAGTTGGTTAAAGAAAATGTTCACAGTTCATCAGGTTATGTTTATGTCTTCTGATGTAAAGTTTTAATGATCATCATTAACTAAAAACATACTAAGCGCACACATTTCCACATTTAACTGATAGTAATAAAGAGAAGCATTCTTTTTCTGTGGTAACATGAAGTATGAAGTATCCACCGGTGTTCGGTGCTCAACACTAAAACTCCTAATTAAAAGTGAAAAGTAAAACAGTTTTTGAGGTAAACACATTAAAATTACTCAGTAATTGAGACTGCATTTTGAATAGAATCAGAGTGTCAGACTGTGTGAAAAGACACCAAAACAGAGTTTGTTCATCAACATCATTTCCCTGGAGGAGCATGTCCCCATGGCTGCTGGTTACTTTTCCTCTGCGCCCGGCTACTCGCTCTGCTTGTGGAAAGCAGCGCCTCTGAAAATAGGGAGCATATGCTACAACAAGGAACGCCACTTCAAGCAATACTTGTTCCTTAACATTAGCACAGCGCAAAGAAACTGAAGTGAAGTTGAGAAAAGACCTAGTTGTCAGTTGCATGTTCTCAAAACATTGTATTATACTTGCAAAAAAAAAAAAAAAAAGGAGGAGGCGCGGATAACAATCCCAAACTGGCGCCCACCAGTAATTATGTTGTGGGTACAAAGAGATTTTTGCCATTCTAAAGGGAGAAGGGGAGTGTAGGTGTATTAATTCCTATTCCTTCCTGCTTCCTCAACTTGGAAGTTCAGATTTAGAAAAATAGACCCCCCCTTCCTCAAAAGAAAAGAAAAAACAAGAACTGTCACATTGACTGACGCCAATCGTATATAGCATCTGTGTTCCCACTACTGCTCCCTATAGTATATGCCACACTGTGGCAATGTGGGAAACTGACAATGTCAATTTATCAGAACAAAAGAATTCCTCAGCAAGAGGAATACACATCTTTGGGCCCTGGAGACAAAAATCATTCCACCCCCACCCTTACCTGTATCTAAACAGAATGTAGGACATTCACAATACCAGAAATAGAAATTTCAGTCACAATTATCATTTTTGAATATATCCCCTGCAGTCAAAAGTTAGGATTTCACTTTAGGACTTAGAGCTGCACTTTAATGCGAACTTTCTTAAAGTAAACAATTGAATTGAAGGCACTGAGATGAATTAAACACCCAAACAGCTGCTGCAACCCAATATTGGACAGTTTAAATGCACTGATCCAGATCCATTCTGCCCTAAATGTCTCTTTGGGAAACTTCATTTACATATTACAGTTGTGTGGCCTTAATTTTGGAACTGTATAATTATGTTGTGTTTTTTTTTCTCTCAGGTGTCTGATCCTGTAGTCCCCACCACCACTTAGTGTTAAAATTTGGGTAAGTACACCTAATTTTCCCCTCCTTTCCACTACAGTTCAATGCTGTATATTTACAGAACACAGCGGCCTCCATGAACACTGCTGTAATTCCCTGCCTGTCACATACATCTTCTTTTTTGGGGGGGCCATCTCACATGCATATCTCCCACATTTGGTGAAAGTTTAGTGACTATCTTGTATCACAAAACATTTCCATTTCACCATTCCACCTCTCCCACGCTTCATTTTTTCTCCAGACTTTTTGAGAAACAAACACAAAAAAAAACCGATGGGTATTGTTTTCAATATCGCTGTGATGTGAATATTTTTTATGTCCTTTATTTGAACAATGCAGAGGAGCTTTGACTCGGTTGTTTCTATGTTGTGAGAGTGTCTTAAAGAGCTGTACATTGCAGTGCTCTGCAGACATTAAGTCACAACCTTTTTATTTTGACTCAAAATGTTCTTTTATAATTCAGCAAAGGCTGATGAATCTAAATGATTGTTCTGATTTAAAGACCCTTCTGTAAAGCCATTTTATCATGACGTAAAATATGGAGATATTCTTGTCCAGCTCATCCATTTTGCTGTATTGAACTGGAAATGAATTTAATATGCACACATGTGCTGTGAACCGGGATGAGTTTTATGCTTGTTTTACTACAAGTACACAATATAAAATTGTATTCACCTTTTCATTGATTCTTAAGCAGGAAGGCAAAAAAATTAATTTGTATTTTATTTAATAATTATATATTATTTTGTTCTTTTTTAAAAAAAATGGGCATTTTGTCTTTATTGGATAGTGACTGCTGCAGAGACACAGGAAAGGTGGGAGAGAGAGGGGGGATGACATGCAGCATAGGACCCAGGCTGGAATGGAACCCAGGCCTCTACTGGGGCACCCTATATTATTTATTCTTTAAATCTATGGCAAATTCATCATTTAGTTATTAGATAGAAAATGTGGTAAAAGCAGTACCCCCTTGTCAGGATTGCTATTTAGTCCTCAGATGGACGTAAGCCAGATTTCTGCAGCTCCTGAAGTTGCCTCCAGCGTAGGACTTGATTTATTATTTAGCGTAGGTTTTAACTCATTGATTGTCATAGCACCACTGCAAGACTACATGAACGTGTGATTCCATTTTCAGACCCTGTGTGGGGATTTTGGCGCAATGGCCAAAGTTGAAACGACTTTATCCCGTACACGACAAAAGAAACAGCCGTGAAACAACTGCGAACATTTACTGAGCTTCACACACTCAGAAATTATGATTTGGGCTCAAAAATGTGGACACCTGAAGAAGTATAGATGCAGTTTTGATGTAAAAAAAAACCAACTAGGCTTTTGCACTGAAAGGGTATAAACATCTTGAAATTCATATTAGATTTATTGTTTTTAACAGCAATAAACACTAGTGACCTAGTTGCTGTAAGTTTCTAACATGCCACCACATGGATAGTCAATATGACAATAATACTAAACAGTTACCTTCTGGGTTGTGTTCAGGTTGCATGTATTTGTCAGCAACGACTACTCAAATTTGTAGTTTTGAAAATAAAAAGAAAGAATTCCTCAAGATAAAAATACCTGTTAATAATGAAATGATGCTTGTAGACCTTATTGCTGCATATTATGTAAGCATTCGGTGCATTAGTTAGGCCTACAGTGGTTCTTTGTCTTTATATCCTGATTAGCTGACTCTTTGTTGGCATTATTTCTGATAAGCTGCTGAGAACTCCCTTAACAGCCACATCAAAATTATGTTTGCATGTCCTGATAACACTAATGGTCCTTGCTATAATTGCTTTAAGATACAATTTCATCAGTGTTTTAGTCATGCTTGTGTGTTTTTCATTCTAATGGAGAAGTCTGATTTTTGTTTTTAACCCTGTCACTTAAATGTGTGCCTCTATCTCTGTCCTCACTTTGAAGTAGCTTTACTTGAATATACAGCAAATACACTGAGACAGTGTATTGCACAAATTGTAAATGCAGACATTGAAATGAGCACGCTCTGAGGTGTCTGTGTTTAGCAAAGCATGCACAGTGGTTAAATACCAACATTCGATATATTTTTGAAACAGATGGCAAGGTGCTCATATGGGAACCTGAGCTCTTCTTCACTGAATTTGAAAATGTTGAACAGGTGGTCCAAGAAGCTTCCTTCCCTGCTACGGCTTTCATTAACACTCTTTTATTCTTCTATTAATATTAAGCTTATATTTGTGCCCTCTGAGATATAGGGCAAACGAAAGAGCTGCTTCTTTTTTTTATAGGCAAAACCTGGCAAATCTGTGGCCTTGTTATGTATTATTAGACACAACCCTCTCTAGCAACATCACACTCGCACAGTGTGGGCGTGTTTTATGATCTGATGGGTGTCCACAGTTCTGTGTTTATTAGATAGAGCATGGGTTTATTTTGTGATTGTGCTTTAACTCCTGCGTGGCTGCGTGAAACTACCTTGCAGTCATATTCGGATATGTGCAGATTCTGTATCTCAGGAAGTCGTCTGGACCACCATCAACCATGAACTTTGTAACTGTTACAGGGTTTGAGCCATTGCTCCCCATTGCAACAGTGACCTCCTTAGAACATAAAATGTCCCGTCACTGTGACATCCCTGCGTTCAATTGACCTCCTAAAATAAAGCGCAGTCAGTGCTGTTAGCAGACTTCTTGTTTTTTGATTTTCTCAGCTGTATCAACATAGATAGCAGTTGAGTACTGACCAACAGCTAATGCTAGTCAATTGTTAATAGTCTGAATCTCTCTTTTTTTTTTTCTTAAAATGCTCTGAAGGGTTCAGAATTTAGGTGCACGAACCACAACGGAACTCATTCTGTGTTTAAGCGTATCAAACAATATTTTAATGAACTTACTCAGGCTGTCTAAAGCATTTGGAGCAGCCGAGTAGCAGGTTGTCCTCTCAGTCTTTTATTTATATATATGTGTGTGTGTGTGTGTGTGTGTGTGTGTGTGTGTGTGTGTACTGATTCAGCTTGACCTTTCTGTCATTCTTGTTAACATAATTAAACAAAGAGAAATGCGAGCAGTTATGCATTGAAAGCTTAACCCAACTAAATGCATTTTACCCACAGCCTTACTAACCTTATACACCACTGCTTTGTGCATATATACATCCTCTGATTCATGAGAAAAATACACAACACAGGCACATTTTCTGTGGAGTACACATAGAAAAACCAATAGTTTTCCTCCTTTTCAGTTGTGATTCTAGTGCAGTGTGTTACATACAGTAATAACTCTGAGAATCAAACACATTTTAAAGTCAAATAGTAGAATAGCACACAGAAGTTTGTTTTCATTTCTCAGTCAACATTACAGCATCACAGTAGCACAGAGGTGGACTGATGGAGACCGCCTTACATGCTTGGGCCACAGTGATGGTATAAACTTGCCAAGGATGGTTCTTGGTTTGTTTGGATTCCTGGCTCACAGTTTGTCTGTTTGGGCCAGATTCTTGAAGCACACATCAAGTCGACGGATGACTCGCGAGGCCGGCTGCCAGCTGAATTTCAAGAACAGTTTAGCTTCACTGTAGAATTTAAAAGGCTTAACTCTTTGTTGGGCTTGACTAGAGCTACAGCCAAACGGTTTTCCTTGACTCATTTCAAAATGTAAGTGCTTTATGTAAATGGCCAAATCCTTCAGTCTTTGCTGGACTCTTATATTATTATATTATGGCCTCTTTTTTGTGTAAATTTTGTAGTCCTCTCTCTCATTCAATAGCCATGCATTTCATTCCAACCTAATACCAGCCCACTGTATGTAAGGTAAACATCTTTTAGATAAATTCAAGTCCTCACTCTGATTCACAGTGTTCCTTACATTTTCTTCAGAGCTTTTCCAACCTGATAATCTCAACAGTATGTATGCATTTGGTATTAGAACCGCTTTCAGAACTGAAAGAAACATCCATGTAGCATCTTATCCAAATCTGTGTTTGTTTGGTGTTTGCTTACATTGCAAAATGCCATCTGAAAAATTCTCTATTTTGCTCATATCAAGTCAATAGAATATATTTATGATAGGTAGTCTTCAACTTTTGGAGCATCTTTCATATAAAAAATGTACGGATGCTACTATATGTCAGAACTTTTTTTCTGGCTGTCTCAAACTTTTACCTTTGACCTTTGCCGAAAGGCCAGTGTTTCCTTCCACTAGCCCATCTCTGTGTCGTGACTATGAAACTGTAGTATATTCAGTTTGTAGTATACAAAGTTATTAACTAGAACATGTGATGCATCATGAAAAGACACAGTGGAGCACTGTATTTCCTGCTGTGTAGGACAATGCGCAGGCTGACTGAAGCACCATATGGCTGGTTCCATTCCAACCAATGATGATAAGCTTCAAGAACTGAACTATTTGCATCACATTTTATACCTTAAATGTGGATGAAGCAGAAATATAAAGGCATTTATTTTGGTTAATTTGCTGATTTAAATCAACCCTAAAATCAGCCCTGGATTCAGCCTGTTGTTGTTTATCGGTATATGTGTTCTATCTGCCAGCCCTTACTGTACTAGCTATATCATTGTCAGAACACACGTCTGCTAGCAACACCACGGTAGCAAATATTCAACCTACTGTTCATAATATAAGTAGCATTTCACTTCTGGATTCCCCTTGGAAAAAGACGGGAACCCCAAATGGTTGGCTTCTATCTTCTTTTGCAAATATTCCAAGAACGTGTAGAACGACCAAAAAACAAAGGTGCGAATCAGCTTCAGATACAATCTATATCTCCACAGGAGGCATTGCCTTTACATAGTGCTTTTATTTATCAATATGAGGCATCAGACTATGTACATTTTGATTTTAATGCTTTGAATTTCAGTCGAATTTGGCTGATTTTTGTGATTCCTAATCAAATTCAATATTCACAGCAACTGACAGCGCTAATTCTCAGGAAGTAGAGCTTCTTGTTAGGTGTCAGCACATAACATGATGCAATCACAGTGATAGCCCAAGTGTGGCCTGATTGGAAGGGCCAGAAGAAAAACAATAATAATGACGCTAATGAATATTACATTCTTTGCTTTCATGGTGCTTGAAGAGTTTTACATTCATAAGCACTGCTTAACAAAGTCCCACAATAGCTATGTTGTGGCTTCTAATATGGTGGGATTGTGCAACTAATTAACATCAAATTTGGCAGATCTTGAATGAGGCTGACAGTGCCGTCATGCAACAAGAGTAATGTTTTTTCTTTTTTCTTATCCTCTGCCTGCTTGACTTTCTTCATTTCTTTATCCTTCCTTTCTTTTTCCCCAAAAATACACATTAGTCTGAGTCTCTGCCCAGTCCGACTCCAGTAGATAAGAATCGGTGAGTTATGACGGTTGAGGTGGACATGGCCAAATGGTCGGAGCTAGATTACACAGCACCTGAAATAAATAATTTGCTTGTGATGTCTATCCTAAAGATGCTATCACAAACAGATGCACCAAGGTTAGGTACTCCGTCTCAGACTTTGTTGGTGTAGCCTATTTATGTGCCAGACTCACCTCATTTGACGCACACATATTGAAAGAAACAACTTCTTTGTGCTTGAATCTGTTAGAATTGCACATTTCTTTCTTAAAATGAAACTCCACCCAAAAGCAAGTCTTTTTAGTACTGAATACTCTCTCCCTGTAGGCCTGAAATTTGGCTGTATAAAATGTGATGTTTTATTGTTCATTGGGAACAGTGGGCGTAGCTACCATTGGGGAAAATGAGATCATGTTGTTGTTACTTTTTTTTTTTATTTGTAGGAATTTGGGGGTGTAAGCCACCTGAGGGAATTTACATTTTACAATTAAAACTCTTACACATTGGTAGTATATTAAAAGCTGATTCCAGTATTTTTACAGTCAGTACATTCAAATTTGATTACTTTTAGGCCAACAAAATAATAATTCTATAAAGTCTGAAGCATTTCTTCTCCAGGATTTTATTCATATAGTGTGAGGAAGACTGAACAGCACTTAGACCTTCTGGTTAGGAAATAAAATCTACACGAAGTTTAACTGAACAGTTAAATTGTCTAAAATCTGAAAAATCCAAGTAATTGAAAGAAAAATTAGAGATGTTCTTGTGGTTTCTGGTCAAAATTTCCTCAATAGTTCTAAAATCCTGGCTACAGCCCCGGGCTGTGGTCAGCTGCTTTCTCATCAGTTATGGTAGCAAGTTTCACAGTGGATCGAAACTATATAAAAAAAAGTCCACAGAAACTTCTCAAACGACTCCTGTAACATAACCCACTCCTTCAATTCCCCATCTATATTCTCAGTATGTTCCAAACACCCATACCAGAATATGCCAAATATGGCTAAACACACTGCTTCTGCTAGTAGCTTGCATTTGCCTCAGTTTAAAAGGGTGAAATCAACAACTCCTAACAGCCGCATTTTTGGAAAAAGATGAAGATTTTAGGTGGAGTATCTCTTTAATATTAACCTTTGTACTTTGTATAGTATGGTATGCAAAATAGTCTGCCAGAACAATTATTTTGCCGCATAGTATTTTTATAATAACCATAGGTGTCATTTACACTGGGGACACTGGGGACATGTCCCCACCACTTTTTGAAATGGCAGATTTTGTCCTCATCACTTTTTAAAAGCATAATTTGTTAAAAATGTTCTGAACAATAGCTTGCACCAAGAAATGTTAACTAACAAATGCGAACACTTTGAGAAAAGTTTATTTGCACAATACAAAGCAATGTGAATATAGAAGAAACAAATGCGCATTGTCCAATGATGCATACGGATGACTGTTACTTGTGCGGTCGACATTGTTGTGAGTATTTTTGTATAGTCGACTCTGTAGTAGCTGAGTAGTAGTAGCTCATCTGAACCCTTATGTCCCCACCACTTTTCAACACAAAGTGACGGCCTTGTATCTAACTGTAAAGTTTGAAGAAGAAAAAAACCCTGCTTCATTTAAAAATTTTGGTTTAGAGACTTTCTGAGCTGTTTTTTTAATGAATTCTCTACCTGATTTTGGCTCCATGTTTTCTTGGATAAAGATGAAAAGCTAAGTTAAACCAATGCAGTGTAATTCTTATGGTGTGTTTAGCTACAGATTGATTAAACTTGATAGTTTTGCAGTCTTTATGTCTCGCACAGGGACACCCTTACTAGCAGAATGCATATTCAGGATGCAAACACAGTGAGCATAAATCTATTTCATTGAATCAATGCTGCACTGTTGCCTGGGAGGGGTCACCCGCCTCAACAATGCAATGGAGAATAGTGGTGTATTGAACTGGCATATGATAGAGCAGTTGTTCACAGCTCTGCACATATGTTTGATGGTTGATATCAAGCAGCATGTTTACACACTGAGGATGAAGGACTACTCTTAAACAATTAGTGTAGCTGTCCACGAGAAACTGGAGCACGAGATGATATTCAGTTGAGCTGCGATCACTTTCTACAAGAAAAGTGATGAGCAGAAAACAAGTAAATAAGACATGCTTACGATGGAAAGATTAAGACAACCCTAGAGTGATTAAGAGGGCTGACATAGATACCCTGGCTGGATTTTTAGATGGGCCAGTGAGCAGGTTTGGATTTGGTTTTAAGCAGCAGGAACACATAAACAGCATCAGCCATCAGTCAATTAAGGATAAAGAATTCCAAAAACAACTAGTTTAACTTTGCTTTTCACTTAATCTTCTTTGGGTGTCACCAAGGGCCATAGCGCTGTAGAGTGAGCAGTGGAGAAGTGAACGATTAAATAAGAGTCCAAACAACTGGGCACGACTAGGACCCAAGGCATTTAACCCAGCCCCGCTGATGCTGCACAGATGCTTCTGGCCGAGAAGGATTTTAGTACTTTGTTTTTCTTTAGAAGCAAGACAAAGATCTGATTTATTTTAAGAAAGATCCATGGATGAATCATGGAAGTCCAAATGTGTCCAATATTTAGATTTACACAATCTCCTACATTTTTTCTGTTCTACCAAGGCCTTTCAAGAATGTTCAAACATAAAAAAACCCCACACATCTGTGCTGTAATATGTTTGTCAAAGCGATCTGTACGAAATCCCTGACCTAAAGTCCTCATCTGCTGTGGAAGAAAATCTCTCTGATGTTCTCTGGTGTGGGTCAAAATAATCAAATCACATTGTTTACTGTGGAAATGAAACAAGTCTTATTGACCTTATGATTATCAGCAACAAGGATGCGCTCTGACTCTTATTTTGTCTTTTAACTTCCTGTCTACACCAGAAATAGGGACGTGTCACATTGTGCAGGCGGACATCTGCTGCTTGCGAGCACCTTGCACCTGAATTTTAGCAAATATCGGACCAGTTTCATAATATAACGTACAGTGTTAAGGACTGTCAGAGCTGGGAAAAAATTGGAGACTTCCTAATGTACTGCTATTTACATAGCGGCGCTGATTAAATCAGGATCAGCTGGTCATATTGCTGTTACAGAAGTCTGACTGGTCAGACTGTGTTGGTGTTTGTGTATTTCTAATGTGTATATACAGTATATAACAACATAATATCATAACAGAAGTTGTCTGAGTCTGCTCATACAATATATCTTCATCCAAAACACAGGGTTTGTACAAAGTCTGAAAATGCTTAATTTTAATCGTTGTGTATTCAAGGTTAGGAATATGCTTGAATTTGAATATACTCCTTGAAAAATGTTTGATTTTCAACATAATCTGGTGTTTCATCATCTACACAGTCACTCATGTAAACCAAACATCTTCTTTTATCATCGTATTTGTTTGTTGTCTCCTGGTATTTATAGTAACACCAGTTTTAAGTTAAGTATTGCGTCGATGCTATATTTAACCCAGTGATTTTTATTGTGTATAGCGAGCAATAGCAACCTAACTTAAGAGACAACACAGGAAATGGAACAAACTAAAAATAATGGGGGGCTGCATAAGGTCAAAATAGTGACATACATTAGAGAACGGCACTTGTTTTACGTAGCTCTAAAATGTAGATTATCAACTTGTAATTAATCTCAATCTCTTTGTCGCTGATTGTTGTTTTTGTAATAACTGTCTCTCACAGTGGCTGGGAACCTGATAGTGAGCTTAGCCACTGGTATTGTGTGTGTTAAAGAGAAAATGAGGAAACCCTGGCTCAGTGTGACATGATGAAGCTATGGACCTAAAGCTCCTCATTGTTATGTATCTGTGGTCCTGCAGCCCAGCGCTGCAGAATATAGAGAGGGTGAAGGGAAATGGCGCTGTGGCTGCCAACCCTTTTGGGCCCTTTTTTTGCTCCCAAGAAAAGAATGTACACTTGAAGTGATACCTGTAAGTCATTACAAAGGGGTAAGGCACCCTGGCTTTTTATCAGCCTCTTTCATTCGGCCAGGCCCAAATGATTTGGACACAATTGCAATGCGAAATCTCTGTCTGCTGCAGTTGCTTAAATGGTAGCTCAAGTATTTAAAAAAAGCTCAGATGAAATTGTCATGAGCTTAAACTCATTCATGTCTTTATATCCTGTGCTGTAGTGAGGGGCTTCTTGAGCGAAGTCATCTGTATTCAGTAAACAAAGTGTTATTGATAAGTTGATTCTATGTGGCTTTGCCAGTGAGCGAGCCGGGGAAGGGATTATGTCCCCAAGCCAAAACCCAATAGAAGTTTGAATAAGGGGATAGATGTGCAGTGCTCATTGTAGCAGTAGGATAAGCTGTGTTCAACATTAAAATAACAGCTCAATACCTGCGATATGAAAAGGTCTGGAAATCTCAGACTCACTTAAGTGGGAAATATCTCTGTTTACTGCCACGGAATGATAAATCGACCAAAGTTTTTTAAGAGAGTAGTAAAGACAGCAGAGTTTCACTTGATGTTTGTGTTAATAACAGCGTACCAAGGGTCCGTAACTGAAGGAGCTTTTTTGAAGACCTTCGATGAGGTTTAATTTACTGAAGGATTTAAGCGTCTCCACTGAGTGGGACTGGAAAGGTGTCACTACAGCAGCATATGGCAGTGACTGTGAGAAATCCAGAAATCCGCTAATCCACCACTCGCACAGTATAGGGATTATACCTTCTGTGACTTTTTTTTCTGTTTTCACGTCTCGCTTTCCATTCGTCTGCGCACAGTTCAGTTTCAGTCACTGTTGTTGTTCAGTTATGAGGGGTGTTACTGTGTGCTAAATGTTGCATCTGGTCAACAGGCGTTTTGCAAAGAAACATGTTTACAACCACTGTAGGATATTCTTTTCACATAGTTTATAATATTTTATATCTGTTTAGCAGCAAATAAACAGTGAGCCTCTGCTTAGATGCCCTGCTTGGAGTGTAGATAAAAATGTAAAGTGTTTTACTGTTACTGCTACGAACAACAGCTAAAGTGCACCTTAAAGCCCCTGAAAACATGATTTCAAATCTTAAGTATTCCTCTATAACATTAAATATTCATTACGAAATGTGCAGCCATGAACGTTAAAGTTAGGGAAAAAACATTGTTTATTTAGAGTTTTACAGTCAAAAACTCAGCTAATCTGCTTCATCAGGAATGTGGGTGTGGTTCGGTCAGATTTGATTGACAGTGCTGGTATCATAAGCAAACAGCCTCATCAGATTTTAATTAAAAGATTGCTCAATTCTGATTGTGCATAGAAATGTGTCACCACCTTTTTTTCCAACTAAGCCTGCCCACTTTAAATCTGTGAGAAAAGCACAGACGAAAGAAAAAAACAGAACATCTACTGAATAACCAAAGGTTTCATGTTCACGTAGGAACCCATCGCTTTTAGTATGAAGCCGATAGAGAAAATAGGTTTCCATGGCAAGTACAGATGCTTCTTTTGTTTTGAAATGCATAGTGTTATTGTATAGCATTATCGCTATGAATATAGCCATAGAATAAGACATATGAATATAGACACATCTCTGTCAGCTATAAGCAATACACCAAGGTTTGTGTTCATTCAGTCTGACTTCTTAAAACCAAGAGGCTGCATGAAGTTATACAGACTGACAGGAAACTCATTGATTGAACAGTTTTTGTTACGTTCTGTCACCTTGTCTGGTTCCTGTTTTATTTTGAAGTATAGTCTGTTCAGTTCCTGCCCTCATGTCTCCTTTAAGCTTTGATGATCTGCACCTGCTGCCCGTTACACACCTGCCCCTGCTTCACTTGTCAGTCTCCTCTTGATTTATACCGGTCCTTTTCCTTTGTTCTTTGTTGCTTCATTGTGTGTGTTCAGTCCTGTGTGTACCGTGTGTACTCCTGCCTTATGCTTGGTTTTCGTGTTCTGGTTTTGGATATCTTGTTCATGCTTCTGTGTCTAGAACCCTCCAGTACCTGTTGCCAGTCAACCTGCTTATTTGCCTGCCCGCCTGCACCTGCGAGGAAGCTTGAATAAACTTGTGTACCACTCCTGTCTGCCTCCTCTGTCTGCACTTGATTCCTCTCCCTGCTTCCCCTTAACAGTTTTGGTGATCATCATGCTACATGGACCCATTAATAGTCCCATATCATAAATGGTGACCAACAGGTTGAAATGGGACAAAAAAGAGGAGTCTTATAATAATATTAGGGTGGAAAAGTTACTGTGAGGTCGCAGCGTTTCACAATTTTTTTTTAATGAGGAACTGGGAAAATACACAGAAGAATAACACATCTCTGTTTTTACTCCTTTTCATTTTGTGATCGATCAGGGAAAATCCCCGCATTCAAGTGCTAATGCATGTGTGTTACCACGGTTACCAAATAATTTTGTATAAATACGTTCAGTGGCCACTTTATTAGGCACACCAGTAGAATCGAATGCAAACACAACTGTTCTGCCATAAAGTCTACTTTTATGATGCCTATAATGTTTTTGCTGACATTGTCGGAAAGGTGTAAATTCAATTATATGTTTATTACTGAGGTAATAAACATATCTGCATTATATGGAGAGGTGTTTCTAACTTTCTGTCCTCCCTATTTACATGCAATGGGGGCAGAATATTAGAAACACCTCTCAGTACAATGCAGTCCAGTGCAACGCCATCAGTAAGTATGACCTCAATGCTAAAACATGTAATAGAATTAACACCTCTGTGTCAGTTACACTTACTAATTTATTGGTATTCTGCTAATCCATAAATGGGAGATGACACATCTCTGTCAGCTCTTGGCAATATAACAAAGGCACAACTGACTAAAGAAAAAAATGAAGTACTGTATCACTGTCTGGTTGACGCTCCAAATAAAATGGGGATATAAGTTCTCCTAATTGCTAATTTCTTCCATAGAATAGTAATGATGCAATAACAAATTAGTTGGAAGTTGAAAAGACTGATGGTATTTATCTTTGCTTCCTTTTTTTTTTCTTGATTCAGTTAATTTTTTTATCAGGAACAGACATAGCTCTACTGTACACTGCATCATATCATAGTGGTGTTACAAAGATGGGACTAGATGCATTTTAAACCTGATGAACCAGCCATATCCATCCCATTGGTTTTAAATAAACATGTATTCAAAACTGATTTACATCTCCTACACCACACACATACCATTATAAAGATACACACAGCTGACAGTTTGATCCCCCAAATTACATGCTTGCCTCCCTTGTGTCATATTTTATCACTTGAGTCTTCACCAGCACAAGCAGTTACTGTCGTACGGCCACTCACTCGACTTGTTTGTGAGTTCGGGATCATAATTAACTCTGTCCAACGGTAAAATGTGTTCTCTTGCAGTTCATACTTTTCTCATGAGAGGAGGATTCCAGTCTGTCCCGTGTCCTCATAAATTACATTTCAGAAAGTTTTTAGTGAGTCTTTGTGTTTTTTTTGTTTTTTTTTACAGACAAACCCCAGTCAACTTAATTATCACCTAGACGTAGCCTACATCGTAGACTGTCCTTGAAACGCCCAGCTATATTGCATGTTTGCTGCAATCCAAGTTTTCTCACTGTTCTCGCCATTTTGCTTCATTATACATCTGTAGAACGATTGCTTCCACCACGGTGAACAAATATTTAAAATAGAGAGAGCAGCTCCTCTAGTATCAGTCTACCAGCAGACCCCGCTGAGAGTCACTTCTTAACATCAAGTGCTCATTTTCGAAATGAAGGCAGCAATTAACACATCAAGGTTGAAGATGGTACCATTCTCTCTTTTTTCCCACTCCAGTCCACGCAGGTAGCTACAGCAAAAAAGTCTTCTTGTATGATAAGCATTTCCTCTGCTGTGATAAGAGGCCCTAGGATAATGCCTGTCAGATGAGGCCAATTAATGATGGCTTGATGTGATGTTTTATCTGTTCAAGGCAAGTCTCCTCTCACTCACTGTTTTTTCCCTCCCAGATAAGCTTTGCTTTGTTGACTTTGCCCCTATCCATTCCAAAACCAAAGGCACTTATTAGCTACCTATTCAAGAGTGACATGTGTAGCTATAGGCCAGCGTTGAATAATGATCCTTCATTGTCACCTCTGCAGTTTCTGGATTAACAGTTTGATTTAATTTTCAGCCATCATAAGCTGTTTGACATTTTTTGGAGGCAAGGACCAATCTTCTCCCTCAAGCTGTTCAACAAGGCAGTTTGGATGTTAAATCACTCGTCACCCACGCTATTTATTTTGAAGTGCAGTATGCTAGAACAAGAAATATGGGACGCTAATGAGAAGGTTNCCCCCCCCCCCCCCCATTTTTTTTAAATAAAATAAATAAATAAATCAACAATGTAGGCCAATGTTGACCAAGTCTGTTGACCATAGACTTCCATATAAATAATCAAAAGGAAAAATGAAGATTTTTAATTGTATTGTTTAAATGTTTCTCTCCAATGTAATGTGTGTGTATTGTGAGCAAATAAGGAACATTGAGCCAGGATTTATGCAATCTATTACATAGACTGCCAAGCTTTGGGAGCTTCTCAGTGCTCGCTGTTTTTGAAAGGTATCATTATAGCCCGACTCATACTGGATTTTTTTAGGCCGATATTGACATTGAAAAGAATTGATAACGATATATTAGCTGCTGTTGATTGTTTTACTTAAAGCCCCTGCACACTTTGTTGCAAATCTTAAGCATTTGTATATATTCATGACTAAATAAGCAACAACTAAACGTAAAGTTCAGAAATAAGTTATTATTAATTAAAAGCGAATCTGAAACATCACACATGGTAAGAAACTGATTGAGAAAAACAGGTTTTTAGGGCCTTTAGACAGATAACTTTTTATTTTGATAAGGACATTTGGTCATTTAATTGATGACCAGTCTGAGTGGGATAGTGTCGGTGCTCTCAGGTGGACCAACTATGTGACTCTGTTTCTAAGCTACCTCAAACATATCCCTGGCATTTGTACTGCAATTTCTTGTTACTTGTGGGCAAAATGTACACAATATATCTGCAATTAAGCTACTATCAGCCAGACCGATTTATTGGGCTCTAGGATTGACTTGTTTTAATTACTACAGCCACAGTATTTGTTGTCAGTCACGTTTGACAGATTAGAAAAATATGGCTCAAACATTGGTTATAGCTCAAGATTTTTATGGCTGTAGGGTTTGTCTGTTGGTCGGTCAGTTGGTCCACCACTTTACTCCACACTGAAATATCCCCACAAGTATGAGATGGGCTGCTATGAAGTTTTGTACAGTCATTCATGGTCCTCAGGATGAATCCTACTGACTTTTCATCTAGCGCCACCATGAGGTTGATTTTTTAGTTCTTCATTGAAATATCTCAACAGCTGTTTGGGTGGATTGCTGTTAAATTTGGTTCAGACATTCATAGTCCCCAGAAGATGAATTGTAATGACTTTGGTGTTCCCTAAACTTTTAATCTAGCGGCATCATCAGGTCAAAATTAAATTTTGTCCAGTACTTTGGTTTATGACCAAATACCTGCAAAGCTAATGGTATTCCCCTCAGCCTCAGCTGTACTTTGTGTTTAGTGCTAATAAGCAAATGTTTACATGCTAACATGTGAAATCAACCCGTTGAACATAGCAATAATTATACCTGCCTGACATTAACATGCTGGCATTATCACTGTGAGCATGTTAGCATTTAGCTCATGTACAGCCAAGTACATGGCTGTAGACGCTTAATCATGTTTGCTGATTTGTGACACTGCATAACTGCTTTTTTGTCAAAGTGATAAACGTCTTTATCGAGTATCATTGCGATGACTTTTCAACCACTTTTGAGAGATATTGTCTAAAAAGTGGTTGGTAAATAAGTCTCCAATATTTGTTTCTACTGCAAGTCCCTTCAGTTTCATTTTCAAGTTAGGTGGAGTGTGGGACAGAAAGAAAAAGGTGTCACAATTCATTGTTCATTGAGTGTTCATTTTTCAACAAAAATATGAAAACCCTAATTTGAAATGTAAATACTGTAGTTTAAGTCAAATGTCTGCCTCTAAGGTTCTGTCCTTGTGTCTTCCTCGCTTCCTAACACAATAAGATGTGATACTTCTTTTTTCTGAGCATTGCTATTCAGTTGAACACTTTACCTTAGTTCTATTCTTAATCATGGTTACTGTTTTTCTGGAATAATGTAGCCACAGCATTGTGAAATTGCATTGGTGGTGTTAAATTCTCATCTAGAGGTGTGGTAATAATGCTATCCATTCCTATATGCTTCTGTAGCAGAACATTACCTTTTACAATCAAGTGAAGGTAGATCATTGTCTGTCATTTGCTATTGATTTGCTGAAAATGTGAAATATACAGATCCTTTCTTTGTTTGTTGATGCAAATATATTTTTTCAAGTCTGCTATCTACCACAGAGGTATGCGGAAAATAGTTAAGGTTGTGTTGTGATATATTTACAGCTGTCAGTCAGTAACCTCCTGAGACTCAGATAAGATAAACTCCTGAGACGTCGCATCTTACCACTTGCAGTATCAAGGAGCACATACTCCAGTCATGCAAGCCATCCAATTCTATTTGATATATCCCAAGCCAATACAAGCTGTCAGTCAGCATTAAAGTCAGATTCACATATTTACAGAAAAGTTGTGCTGCTGTCATTAGGGAGCAAAGGCCAACAACTCAAGCAAACTACTCAACAGCTGTTCAGAAAACTCATGCAAATCTAGTTAGGAACTTTTGAGGTGTTATTTTAACAAACATAGTTATTATCTAGTGGAATAAGTGGTATTTTTCAAAGACACAATGACAGCTAAAATCAAAAGGTAAAGTAGAGATTGAAAAAAGCAACAAGGTTTTGAGAGAGTACTCTACTTTGTAAAGAGAATCACTATTAGAAATTACTGTAGAAATTAGAACAAAATTACTTGAGAGAGAAAGACCACACTTGGATCCACCCGGGTATTAGACTTATTGACACACAGAACTAAGACCTGTGTTAGTAAATTGAGACCCTACCTGACTCAATTAGACTGAATATAATTTAGATCCCGTCCGATTTAGGGTCCCAGGTGGGGTCTTGGTTTGTCAGAACAGAGTGATCGTGAAGACCTCCATTCCACATGACCTGCAGTAGAAACCTGCCTTTGACACATAGCAACAAAAAAGCAAATCATACAAGATATATTAAAGACCTACAGTGACAGATAATATCAACACATAATAGAAATGAAAACACATACATTAATTTATTCACACACCCATATACAGTATACTGTACATGTATGTATACACACAGATGCCTGCACAGTCATAGTTTAAGTAAAAGTCCCTTTTTGTAGCCACTTTGCGTCTCTTTGTTGTCATTTTATGTCTCTTTGTAGTCATTTTGGGTCTCATTGTGGTCCTGTTGTATCTCTTTTTGTGGTCGCTTTGTGTCTCTTTGTGGTCGTTGTCATTTTGCGCCATTGTGGTCCCCTGTGGGCCCCTGACCCCTTGGGCCCCCCGGTTGACCATCCATGCATACATGCCTACATACACATGCTTACTCATAAACAAACCCATTAAAAAAGAGTGAAAAACTGAATCAAATTAGAGACCCAAATGTCTCAAAACATATCTTAAGCAAAGAAACCTGAAAATGGCTCACTGAACACCTCCAGTTTTTGATGGCGATGTAATGGGGCTTCTTAATGAATCTACATAGTCTCAAATGTACAGTAGCAGAGTTATTTCGCACCTTGAAGCTATTTTCAACTTGAGAATACATTTCACATGATGTCTTAACTGTTAAATGAAAGCAGTGCAGCTACCTTTTCATTTATCACCCGTCATTCTGTTTTTTTTTCTTTCTTCTGCTTTGCTCAGGGAGGTGGTGGTGATGCGTTGGGGTGGGGGTGGGGTTTTTACTCTTTGTAGTAGTCACAGCTCCAAATCTCATTTGTAATGGTTATCAACTGGTTGGGGACTTCACAATAGCTAATGGGGAAAACAAATCGGTATTTGCCATGTTTATCATTTGATTAACCTTCATATTATCCCTCTGTGTAATTAGCCTAATTATGAGGGGCTTTACACTGGCTGTCTGATAGCTCCTTGTACAAATAGGTCTGAAATTTTTTGGCCTTTAACAAATGGAGCGCTCCTTTTTTTTGTACTTTATTGCAATGTTTCCTTCATCGTCTTCCAGAGAATTGTTTACTTAAAAAAATCCATTGCACATTTTTTGTACTTTTTATACAAATTAAATTAAATTAATAAATAACAGAAAATAAACCACAAATTTAGTTTGGGTGGATTTGGCTGTTTCCATGTCCTTGTCACCTGCTTCATGGCCGTCACAGGCAATATGTTAAAAAGATGCATGTCAGCAGGTTTTATCTTTCGCTCCTTGTGTTTAAAAACTGACTCTGAGCCAGGTAGACTGTAGTGGTAAAACAAGTTCTAATACTGTTCCTATCAATGACGGAAAGAATGATTTGCAATTTAAAACTGACACCGAGTGACAGTTTAAAACGCTACCTCCTGTCGGAATAAAGCACCTGATAATGTATTAATCAAATTGACTGTGTAGATAACTTTTGTTGGTATACAAACAAAGAGCACTGTTGCATCTCTGATATAGAAGTTGACACAAGTAACCGTTGATGTCTGTTGCTGCAACCCGCCCAACAAGTTTGTTCCGCCTCTCTGGGGAACACTTGCTGCTGTTTGCTTCTGTCAAACAGGAATCGGCTCCCTCTCGCCGGGTTCCTGAGGTCTGAGTGTAGACACGATGAGTTGTGATTGAGACCCTCTTCTTCACTGAGCTCTGAGCACACTTGCTTTGACACAACGAAAAGGTGATTTTTGCCTGCTAGCTTTCTCACTCCTTGTTGTCACGGCTGGTTTGTGTTAAGTGGCCAGTGCTGGTGCAAGGACTGACTTACAGCAGGTGAGTTTGAGACAGGTGTGTTGAAACAGGACGGATTGTTGTTGGAATTAGAGGTGAAGGTGCTTCACTGTAATGTATCAAGACCCCAGACCCTTTTTTTCACACAGTTAAGTCAGACCTTTCTGTAACTGCAAAGTCACTTCTTTGTGATGGCTCCTGTTCTTCCCTTTTATTATATGGCATACAAATGCACTCTGTAAATTTCCCTTGTTGGGCTACAGTAAATTAAACCATTTAAGGATTTTGAAATATAACAGTATAAATATCTCTCACTATTTTCTTACATTATATAGTCTCAAGGATTAATCGATTAAAGGTGCCTTGTTGAATTTTCTGGTAAACAAAGTTATGTTTACATTCAGTGTATATATACAAAGTGCATTGTGCGTATCCCTGAGGTCTGACAAACGTGTTGAATTAATTTCCTTTGTCATAAAACATTTGCAAAGCTGAAGATATTTTAAATCGGGCCTTATTTGTATCCATGTTAGCTAGCTAGCAGTCTTCTCCATTGCCTTTGCTGGTGAATTGCTAGCTTCTTTGCGCGTAACTGACACCAACGAACAAAAAAGGGACCAACTCTTAAAAACATGGCTCTATGACGCTGCTAGTGGTCAAAAAACAATAAAAAATTGGCCATTTTAATCAATAATGAAAAGAATCGGTAGTTTCAACCCTACACAAAACTCTATCTCTATAATTCAAAGTTTTCATTCTAAAGCATTATTTAACCAAAAGAGATTTATATTTCACAAATTACAGATTCAATTGTTTTCCAGCTGCAAAAGGCTTATTTATTTATTTATTTATTTATTTATTTTACAAAGAGGAGACAGCAGCCTGGCATTGGCTTCTTAAAATGTCTTGTTTTTGTCACTGCCATATTTTTGCACAGGTTTGACGGACATGATGTGTTTTATTGAGAGGTGCTGGTGTTGACTGTAGCCTAGCCTAATTTGAAACATAATTAATTAATCAAAGAGATAATATCTGATTCTTGTTTGGATATATACCAGTTTTTTTAATGTTTTTTTTAATCATTTTATGTCCTCTTTTTTTTTTTTTTTTTTTTTTAATCCCTATGGGGATTTACCAAGACCTCTCACTGTGCTGGGATTTAACAGTGATGTTTTACTTTACGTAATCCATACCCTACTTGTTTTATAGGGATAAGTAAAATGACATAATACATGTCTCACATTTACACACAGGGAACCCCTATCTTAAAGGGATAAAGAAGTAAATTCTTACTTTCTCACATTGACATGCACTAAAATCCTAAATTTAAATTTTCATATTCTGACACTATAATCAAATTGTTAGAATAAATTAAAGACCACTGAAATTAAATTTAAATGCCCCTAATTTAGCAGCATCAGTAATAAAATCCTATTCTTCACTCCTCCGTTGGAGTTGCGATGATCGTGTCATGTAGCTGTGCTGTTTGCAGTGGCTATGTTTCAGAACATGATGTTTGACTTGCCCAGTCCCCTGATGCCCTGACACTAGTATTGCACCTCCAGTATTACATTTTTTAACACTTGAGAGAGGTCCAAAACAGCTTTTTGCTTTTATTAATATGTCAACACATGCCATGGTGTCAGACTTCTGCACAAAACATTTCAAGATCCATAATGACCACTTGAACTCTTTGCTCTTCCCTGTTTCCAAACAGCGGCACGTGGGGAGCGAGCTCTTGTTTGTATAATGTCGCATTAACCTGTTCAGCCATTCAACCAGCCCTCTAAAGCAGAGCGAGTCCAATGCTGGGAAGACTCGGCAGCAACCTCTTGCAGATGGGAATCTTTAATTTTTAAAGCGTTTTCATCTGCATGGCTGATCCGCCGCACGTTGCGTCACGAACCGTGAGTGCTAATCCCAGTTGCCTACCCTCTATTTGGTATGAAAAATCTGCCAGCCAAAGTGTATCTCCATCTTCATCTCTGCAGTGTCTATTTGAAGTGATGTTTTGATCGGTGCCTAGTGAACCAAGGGCTGTGTAATTATAACTGAACACTACTCATGGGATGAAGTACAAGGTGGGAGAAGAGCAGCACAATTGCCCTTTAAATCTTAGCTCACTTGTAAACTTTATAATATATAGGGAATCTTACTGTGTTATGGACAAAACTGGACATCCTTTAATATGAAGTATACATACTTCAGTATATAGTATAAAAGAATAAAAGCAGTGGACACTGATGTTCTTGGCTATGATTTTTCTTTAAACATGTATTTATTCAGGGAAGTTTCACTGAGAGCCAAGCTCTCTCTTTGCTGAACGCCCTGATCACACTCGCACAGTTCACACCTGGAAGCTGCCCAGTGTGACCAGTCTGATCTGCTGGCCACTGAGCAGCTGGAAACTTAGGGGTCTTGATCAAGGCCACCTAAGTGGTGGTAAACAGGGAAAGGCAAGTACTGCTCTTTTACTTTCCCCACCCAGATTTATCCCACTAGTCCAGGAATCATACTGGCCCCAGGCTCACTTCTCTAATCTTTAGGCCACCACTGCCCTGGTTTATGATATTTATGTCAGTATCTCAAAATAATGTGGCATCAATTTATTGATGTTAAAATGATGTCCTAAGACCTATGTCAAATAAAAAGGTTCCACATTGAGTTGTTCTAATAAAAAAATGAGACATCCCCAGAACTTTAATCAAGATATGATCAGCAATGTCCATAAATATTGCCTTTAAAGGACAGGCCGATGCAGACCAGTCCTTCATCTGAATACTCATATACTGCATGCACAGTACCTACATAAAATGTTACAGTATACTCCATAATAACGTACCATACACTTAAAGCTGCTATAATTAATATTTTTGTATTAACACCGGATCAATTGATTACGTGTAATGTCAAAGGTTTCGTAGAAATTAATTTACAGAGAATTATCACCCAACTCTGCAGTTCCCCTTATCTCCACAGAGCGTTTTAGCGTCTTTCAGCTCATTGTTTTGGTTTTCTGGCCCGCAACTTTACTGTTTTGGTTGACTCTCGCTCTTGTGAGTGTTTTGTTCACAGCAGGCAGCTGTTTTCAGCAAGAAAGCTCTAAAAATCCACTGTACATTACTGCCCAATGGCAAAATGCAGACAGACACAGTTAGCAACTAGCTGGTGAACATAGTGGAGCATTTAGCAGCTAAAGAGCCACATATTTCCCTCAGGAGTTGGTAGAGACCAAAACAGAGCTAAGGTTATGTCAGAGAAAAATGTTAAAATCCTGCTACACTTCTTGCTACCTGTTACCCCACTATGTTAGTGTAGCATAAGTAATTTGATATTTGGTTTGTGTCATGACTTTATATAAACCATATTTGCAACCACAGCTTTTCTTTACAGGCTGTGAAAATAATACATTTATGTACAGGATAGTTTTAGATTTTCAGATTTTACTTCTACTCAGTTGTTCATCTGAAGTCGAGACACTGTTATGTTCAGATACTGGTCATGTACTCCACTGCCGGTTGACTTTTTACTCGTCCCTCCCCCTCTGTCTTTTCACCTTCAGTCTTTCAGTCTGGTGATATTGTGTATTTTTCTATTTGCCAAAAAATCCCATGAATAAACCCAAACAAACAATGAGCTGATCCCACTAACAAGTACTGTCTATGTAGACAAATCCTGATAAATCTTCTTCCTTGGTGCCATAGAGCACCATTGTTGTCTAAAAACTATTAAAAACACAATGAGCCACACTGTTGCACTGGGTGACATGTGCTGATGCTGTAGTTTGTTTTGAGTCAATCGCACATACACTGTGCTGCTGCTAAATACTCACCAGAGCACCAAATGTGTATTAATCTGCCTCTGAAAATAGTCCCCAACAAATGCTCTATTTATTCCTGTTTAAGTAATGTTTGCTAACAGTGCCCAGCTGTTGTACAGGCTAGTTTTAGATTCTTAGCTTTTACTTAACTTCTACGAAATTGTTCATCTGTTGCTCACCTCAAATTTTCAGAGAGTGAACATTTTTAACAAAACACTTATGAAGGTAAAATACACTTGACTCTACTGCTGTAACAGGAGAGAGTCACCCATAGATCTTTGTGTATTTATCTGTGTTAAGAAAGGCAAAAGAAAGACGCTATTGAAGCTACTACAGCATTTTAAAAGCAGAAGATCTTGAACCCTGCCAGATCAAGTTCTGCAGTTTTGTGTTTTCAACATGTGATGCAGCCACAAAGAAGATTGGCTAGAAAGCATGTCATGCTTTCCCCCAAAAAATCTCTGAACCCTGCCATTTTATGTTAGAATTCTGTACTCTCTGTGGTCCTCCTTGGATGGGTTTGTTTGATAGTTTCCTTGGTGGATATGAAAGATTAATGCAGCAGAAACACCTGCAGCAGTTCCTCAATGACAGCTGTAAAAGTACAGCGGAACAGCTGCGAGAAGACAGCCTGACTGCCGTGCCCCCATAAAGCAAACTGTTAAACATGGTGTCACAGCTTTGTGAGTCATCTTGTAACTGCCCCGGCAATCAGAATTGACTTTCATTTCATGAGGCTTCAATACAGATGCAGCCTTTTTTGTAACTGCTTGTGTACTTTCGAGCTTTGCCATATGCCTCACTTATAGCAATGTATTGTGTGCGTGCGTGCATTTGTACGTTGTACTCATTTTCTGTGTGTGTGCGCATGAGGGAGGGACTTTTAGTTTTCATCACAGAACACATCAAAGCTGATACAGATAAGCGGTACGCAAATGCATAATTTAGCCCACTAAGTAGCAGAAGATCACAGAACACTTATTCAATGTTAAATAAACAAAAAAAGCATGCCACGTTTAGTCTCGCATCATCAGACCTTTCTCCACATGATGTTAACGGTCTGAGATGTGTATTGCAATGGGTCCACATCTGTTGAGTCACAATATGTTTACAGCACAGGTCAAATTATATAGGCTTCATATGGTATGTGCTGCATGTGTTGTGTTTGTGTGGGTTTCCTCTGGGTGCTCTGGTTTCCTGCCACAGTCTTAAGACATGCAGGGTGAAATGGAAGTATGTGTTCATCTGATCATGTATACTGTAACTCTTTGAGCAGGGGTGGACGATATTGGTAGAACCACTTAATCACTAATATGAATCACAACAGCTAGCACTTTCAGGAGCTATGGGAGACAAACTTTCTCCAATGTGGAAATAAAATGATGCTCTTTCACGCCACAGATACCTGAGCATTCCTAAAAGTGTTTCACCCAAATGTGAATGGTAAAATTCATCATTATTAATAAGATAATGCATACTGGATACACCTGGTAGTGCAGCTAGACTATACTGGCCTAAAACTGAACTAAATTATCATTGAAAAAATGTTTTAGGTTATAACCTTCATTTTAATGGCATTTGATGACTAGATTTTCAACATGTAATAGGTTCTACGGGATTTCCTGGTCAAACGTCTAGGTAAAAGCAGTTGAAAAGTAAAATCCTTTCATGCACTTAAGTGTTATTACGTGGGTTTAAAAGCTAGATGCCACTGCAGTAATTGTGGCTTGTTTGCTTCCGCCTTCAACCCAGATTCTTCTGCGAACCACCGGTTCCAGTAAACCTGACAAAGACTGTCATTTAAACTAAACTAAATTGATTTATAAAATAGAGCTTGAATAAATATATTTTGCTTTTTCACTGTTGTGCAGGGAAAAACACCAAAATACTAGTATTAAAGGCCCATGCAGTGGGTTTTTACCTTTTAACTTTAAGCATTTGTCAGTGTTTTGTAGGTGAAAAACTGATGCGAAGTGTCAAAAGACAGAGCTGAAATTATGTGTGGTGATGGAGCTGAGGCACATGAGCCTTTTCAAGCTTAAAAAACACTGCAGAGTCGCTTCTGGGGTAAACTGCATCATGAGTCATTGAGCCATATTGATCATAGTCAATTAATTAACATGCTGAACACGGAGAAAAAAAAGACTGCAATAATACATATTTAGGAGGCCTGCTTCTTCTGTCTATCTGTGGAAGTTGAATGTCAGACTCCTAAGAAAACATTCTACTGAGCTTCCTGGAAGTGGATGGTGTGGTCCCTTCTGCCTTTAAAATCAGACTACAGTAGATTCTTTGTTTTGGCATGTGTCTTATGATGTTAAAAGGTGATGAAAAGGATCTGCTGAAATATACCGTTGCTTTCAGATACGTAATCCATTTGATGTCCTTGAAACAGTTGACAGTTATGACTGCCAGCCCTGCGAGAGAAATCGAGATACTGTTATGTTTGAGTACTGGCCATGTACTCCACAGCTGAGTAACCTTTTTACTGCTCTTTTCCCCTCTGTCTTTTTGTCTTAAAGGATAAGTCTGGTGATCTATATTTTTCTTATCTTCAACAAATTCCATGAAAAGACCAAAACCAACAATAAATTGACAAAACTATTGTCTGTGTTTTTAAAGCCTGATGTATCTTATTCCTCTGTGCCATAGAGTTCCATTGTCCAAAAACGATTAAAAACACAATGGGCCACACTGTTGCACTGGGTGGCATGTTCCTTCATTATCGTAAATATGGGCACTGCAGTTTATTTTGAGTCAATCCCACATATACTGTCCTGCTGTTGAAATATTTAGTAGAGCACAAAATGCGTATTCATCCGCCACTGCAAATAGTCCTAAACAAATGTCCTATTTACTCCTCTTTGAGTAAAAGTTCCTGAAAGCTACAGTGCCCAGCTGTTTTAGGAAGTCAGAAAGTATTGAGAGGTGGACTAACACATTGTTTGCCTTGGTCCTTTAATAGGATTTGGTGACAATAACAAAAATAGCCTTATCTTTTAACATATTAAATGGTTGGCTCATCAAAATAAAATAAACATATATTTCTACTTATCTGATAATGCAGATAGTTTTGGTTTTAGTTGCTTAGGTTTTGAGATATCTGTCATCGAGATTTCTGCCTCCACCTCAACACAGCGGAAGTGATTGTGGTGCTCAAAACAGTGAAACATTACATTGAATATCTCCACAGCAACATTTCTTTTCATAAACAGCATCCGTGCTACTCTTCATAAACCACAGAAGACACTGTCAACCATTTTTGAGAGGGATCATTCCTCCAATAGAAAGTTTTTAGAGATTTAAGATTTAATTTGAACTTGAAGATATTAGTTACTTAAGATATTATTGTTAAAACAGAGGCGAAGCAATTAGAAGTCTTTATTTGAGAAATCTATGAATCACTAGAGTGATTATATACTGAGGCCATCAGTGTGTTGTGTTCAGGGTTGTGTTCCCAAATGGCACATAAATCACTTATTTTGAAGAAAGTTTATTTTAAATAACCGACAAACTGATTTTAGTGGGTTTACTGTGTACTTTAGTACCCAGTACGCATAAAGTGACATCCCACTGTGAATTATTTGCCATCATCAAAGAACATAACCACATACTGAAACATCCATTCAACATGTCGTGTATTGAGTCTTACTCACACATGCTAAGATCATTTCTTCTTTTATTCCCCTCCTTTTAATTCATCTTTTATTTTGTTAGCCACTTGAGCGTCGAGAAATGAAAGCATTTGCATTGAAAGGACAGGTGGGTGTGAGACACCAGCGCGGCGTCTGAATCGTAGCATTAAGAGCAGGGGAAAAATATCAAAAGTATGAGCCATTCAGACGGCAGGAGGAGCAGGGATTTGAGCAGATATTAAAAGATGATTGTGCGTGGGCTTTTCTACTGTGCTCCAGAGAAAGAATGTAAACCCTGTATCAGTCAGACGGAGGATAATAAACAGCAGAAACATCAGAACACGGCACAACAAACACAAACAAAAAGAAGGATGGTAAAAAAAAGTGTGGCGTATAAATAGTTCAAATATTTCAAGTGATTTCAGAATGCGATGGTGAAATACTGGATGTTTGTGTCCTCAGCCACAGCAAGTTATTTACTCTGTTGAAGTGTTCTTTTCACTGTAACTGTATTAAGGCCATAAAAGTCCACGAATAAAATATAATACGCAAATTAAAGTCATTATATTGATTAACTATCAATATTAGCTGCGTCTTCATGTAACAATTTCATATTTCAATCCAAGTGTATCCCACCATAAAAAAAGATAAATAAATTAGAAAATTAAGTAATGCATATTTATCTCTCTACATGACTTGTAGATTAGTGTGTTGTTGCTGTTCAACGCTGATCTGATCTCGTTTTTGACAGCTGCATCAACACTGTAAATCATTGATGGCCATTTTTCAATTCTTGTCTGTTCTTAAGTCTTTTTGGTTTTAAAATACTTTGTTGTTTTCGCCGCTCTCTGTCTCACATATGACTTTTTTGATTTGTTGTTCTCACAGAGGCATTGCAAGACAGGATGAGAGTAAAAAAGGTTCAGAGTTCAAAGTGATTTCCTGTCTACTTTGTTACTCTGTTACTTGATTAAATTGGACACATGAATACATGTCAGAACACAGTGTGTTTTACCCAGTTTTTTAGTTTACAAAATCATATTACCAGCTGCTATAATAGTCTGACTCAATAGTCTTGAAACCTACACACATAGTTACTATGACTCGTGCTACATGTGGAGGCAGTGGCCAGCCACCTCCATTATTATGCACATGGGAAACAATGTGACAAACGTAAGGTGTTTTACACAGTAGGTTGGGTACTACTGAGCGTGTCAACAAAAAAAGCTCCGATTAATTTTATATTTACAATATGAGTAAGATGACCAAAGTACATACTAGTGGCAGTCAAATAAGGACATACAGCTGGTTAGCCATGCTAGTGACGTGGCTCTGGGGATGTCAATGTTGGTTGGTCCACCACTTTGGTCCAGACTGAAATATCTCAACAACTAGTAGCTATTGTGGTTTTCAGAGAGTCTCCATCACCTATGTTGACAGACATTATGTCGTCCTTGAATTCACAGGTCCGAGCTTTAGTTTTAATAGCTTTTGTCTTTCCTCATCAGAACCATGTGGAACCCAGTGAACATTAACGAACAGACGGGACAAGTGGCTGCAAGAATGGAGACTACTCCGTCTTTGGGTAGTGCGAGCATCTCCATCTCCCAGCAGCAGGCACCCAAGAAATTTGCCCCTGTGGTTGCGCCCAAGCCCAAGTTCAACCCTTACAAACAGATGGGAGAGCCCACCCTCTCCGACACTGCAGGTAACGACACAGGAGAAACCGCTAAATCACTAACATCAAGCAATTTAAAGTGAAGCCTGGTCAGACCAGGCCCAAACTGTCCAGAATCTCCTACATTACAAGTATCACACTGTTACACTCTCCATTTTTAGTACTAGTCCGCATTCATGTTCCACTTCTGCTTAATTTATTTCTTTTTCTCAACAATGAACACAGCTTTCCCTCAGGAACTAGTGAACTTGAGTACCAATGTCATTGTATTGATTTGTGCGTAGTCCTACAGTCTACAGCAGACTGATTTTAAATCAGCATGAAACCCCAACTTTAAATGTCTAACTGTGTTTCACTTTAAAACAGCTACTGAGCTAAATGCCTTCATTTGTTGATTTTGTCACAAAACAAAATTATTACAAAACACGATTAATATGTAAGCTATTTGTTTAAGTAATAAACATATTTATTCACCCATTATTTGCCATTTAATATTGGTTTCCATAGTTCTAAAGCTCATTGATAAAAGGTGTGACTCAGGCCTACAGTATACTGTATCTGGATCGTGAGCTCACCAAAGCTTTTACAATCACCTGCAAAACAGAGAGGAGCGGTAAATAGTGTAAAAAAAATAAATTTTAAAAAAGGGCTGCAGAATAGGAGCACAGCAAGGCATGGAAACAGCATATTCAATTATGCCTGAGAGCAGTTTATTGTCATGGTAACATTCATCATCCAGCCTTACAGTTAAGTATAATTCTATCTTATTGCAGCATGGATCTTATTTTTGAAGTGTTGGCCATTGTTTCTATCTGTTATGAGAACATAGTATTTCTAAGGTATGTTCGTTTTCTTCTCATGTTATTAAGCTGTGGCAGCTCGGACTCTGACTGATATCACAACTCACCAGGAACTCCAGTACTTTTGTGATGAAGTTTTGCATTGATTGACTTTATATTCAGTCATGCAACCTCTATCTCATGCAGCTCACAGAACCAATCTTTAATGGTGCTCTGACATGCATGCTGCTGGGAGGTTTGCAGAATCATTTTGGGGTAACTTCTGTGTTGCTGAGAGGTACTGGTATGTGGTCCTCTGTGAGTTATGCAGGGTTTTTTATTAACTTATATTAGGGCAATGATTTACATATATGATTTAAATAAAATGAAGATTTAAAAAGACAACACACGGTGAATATAAGAGATGCATATAACATCTCTTGAACCCTGGGCCTCGCTAGTTTGTTATTTAAGTTCTAGATGGTATTTGTGACAGAGGCCTTGTTGCATGCCTAATTTCTAATAAACATAGGTACTGTGGTTTGTAGCCACGTGTGAGTCCAGGAAGTCCTATGTTGTCTGCTTTTTGTCTGCATGGTTTGTTTGTATGAAAAAGGTTCTAGTGCTACAAGTTAATCTGCAATAAACACATTCTTATAATAAAGTTTTAGGACTATCATTTTATGTGTAACTTATTAAATACGTCTTTGTTCCATTACAATTGGGTCTGGCATTACATTACAAGATTTACATTTCAGGCAAAGATGATTTAAAAATAAGGCAGAATTAATTTCAGGAAACACGGAGGCTGTGCTCTACAGAGCATAACTGTCTATTTTACATGAGACAGATATGACTCCACAGAGTGACAACTGCCTTCGTAATCACCTTTGATGATTAATATCTGTTTAGAGAGAGGCTCATATTATAAGCTATAATATTTAAATTTCTTTAAAAAGACTTTTTCTAAATGAAGACTCCTGGTGTTCAGACAAGTAAGTAAAGAAGTAAAATATGTGTTTAATTTTTAGGTTCATATGGTCATATTTTAGCGTTCAGAAACATGCATAAGCCTAGTTGACTCACAGAAACCTAATAATATGATGCAAATGAGGAGAAACCACTCTCTTTTGCTGTTAAGAATAATATGAGAATATGAGTAAGTAATGTCATTTGAAATCTTTTGGAGTCATTAGGCAAGGCAGCTTTATTTATATAGCACATTTCAAACACAGTGGCAATTCAAAATGCTTTACACAGGCAAAGGAAAACATTAGAATGGCATTCAAAACAATGAGAATAAAATCAATTTAGAAAGAATAAAATGAAATTTTAAAATGAAATAAAATACAGTGCAGTAATAAGTTGTAAGTTGCCAATGCAATAAAGCAAATCAAACTGCATTAGAGAATCCAGCAAATGCACAGGAGAACAGCAGAGTTTTTAATTTAGATTTGAATGCGGCTAAAGTTGGGGTGCATTTGAGATCATCAGGACGTTGGTTCCATCTGTGTGCAGCTAAAAGCAGCTTCACCCTGTTTGGTTCTGACTCGAGGTCCTACCAGTTGACTGCTTCCTAAAGATCTAAGGGCCCCACTGGGTTTATTAGCAGGAAAAAAAGACTAAAAACACCTACTCAGTGTTACCTGTAGGCCTTTTACAGGCATTGATGCTTAATTTGTGCATATGCTCAATGTGACTGTAGCAATTTATAGGAAAACAATACACAACTTTGTGTAAAGAATGTTTTCACCAACGTGGATACAAATTTCCTGAATCTCTATTATTATTATTATTATTATTATTATTATTATTATTATTGCTGTTATTATAATTTTCCGTTCTTCTACTATTGAGTGCACAGTTTTCGCTGTTGTTATATAGTAAAGGTAGAACATGACGATTAGAAGATGCAGTATCATCTGCCCCCTCCCCATCTGGTGTATGTGTTGTAATGTGATCATTATCTAAACCTGTACCCTCAAAACCCCCCTGAGAGCCCTAGATTCCCCCCAAAACAGGGGAAACGGTTATGAAATTCAGCAAGCAGTGAGCGCACTGTCAGGCTGCAAACACTGCTGTCTGTGGGGGTTTGTGGTTTTGAGTTGTGGACCTGTCTGGTACTCCAGATGTTAGTTTTATAAAAATTGTTCTTAGACGGCTCCTGTTTGAGCTCTGCCCACCACTGAGAGAAAAATAACAACATCACCAGTCTTGAATTTTTAGTTGTCCTGGATAAAATGTGTTTTACAGACTTGTTAATTTAGTAAATGTGGTTTTAAGCTTTGCTAGTGATTATGCGCTTTGGTGTAAATAGTTCAGCTTGGCCTATAATGAAAATATATATTTGGGGCCCTAGTAGATAAATTATTATGAGAGACTCAGACAGGACACAGTTTGTTATCAGTAGTATGTAATTAAACACTATTTGAGCGACATTACATCAATTACTAGTGTCACACCTGGAAGAAAGACACAAATGAACCTCGGATCTCTTAGTATTGATATTTACCCTATGGCTGTGAGTTTCAGCAAATAAAAAAAAAAGATTTTACTCCCAGTTGATGATTTGTGGCATCATTAAATCCTTGTAATTCTAAAATGTCATTTTACTACAAAACATTTAATCTAGACCCGTTGCCACTGTCTTATTTTCCACAATTAATCACTGTCCGGGTATTAAGAGGATTAATCAAACAATATGAAGAGGGTGGGGATACGTTTGTGATGATATAACTGTTGTAATGTTGTACTTTGTAATATGAATGTTTTACTTTTATGAATTCAGAGTTACATTGTTAATATCTCATGACCTCAGTGACTTAAGAAAAAACTGTTCTCTTACACTGTTCACATTGACTGTGACTGTAATTACATAAACTGGGTAATGCTTAGAATTTTTTCTTCATTATATGAATTCAGTTGAGGTCAACTATACTGTTGATTGAAATGGGAAATATGAAGTAAGTTCAATTAATAACTGTTTTTAAAGTCCTTGCAGCTGAAGTCAGGGTTTAAATCAACATGAGCTTATTGCCTATATCTAATTTCCTATAGGTTGCGGCATCTTGTAGTGAAAATTCAAGTGGTAAAATGTTATGACTTTTGAGCTGCTACAACATTATTTTTCATTAGAACATTAACATTTAATAAAGTCACCGATGACTGGTTGTTGTCAGCATTTTGAACATGCAAATGTGTAAAGCCATCAGCAGACATCTCCACTTGTCAAAAGATAAGACGTCTTTATGAACAGATTATCCGGGCCTCTCTGTATTTATTTATTTAATATCTTTTATATCAAATGTGGGGACTGTCTGATGTAAAATTGAGGATTAGCATAAAAATTAGGGATGAGTCAATTTGGCACAGCGCCTCGCTGTCCCTTTGTCTGGCAGAGGCCAGTGTCAGGGCTGGAGCGAGCAGTCTGAGGCCATGTTTATTGTGCGAACAAAGACGCCGGTGCAGACGGGGCGGTGCACAGTGAGCGAGGTCTGCCCTCAGATTTTTTTTTAGGGAGAACTTGTTCTGATTAAATCCCCAGCAGGAGGAAGGGAAAGACATATAGGTCTCAGACAGTGACCCTTCACTCACGATTCCTTACAACAGATCAGATTTTAGGTTTTAAGTTGATCTCATATGTTACATGTACTGTAGGAAGGTCAGTGGTGATTGCTGCATGAAGATGAATGTTAGCATGTAGAGCAGCCAGCCACTTCTTTTACGCAGGTTCTTTGCTGCAACATCTGAACTTAAAGATGTTTTCTCCCCTGTATTGTTGCAATTTAGGGAATGTTAAAAGTACACTGATATGAATGTAATGGTTGTGTGATTAGAGTCAGTACGTACTGTAGGGAAGGTGGACCAAATATCACAAATAACTGTACAAGGCAATGCAATCCAGTGCAATAGCCTTGAAATAAAAACTACCTTTCTAAGGCATATTAGGTTCAGCTCTGTTTCAACAGTATTGACAGCAGTGTGTCATTTACTGTATGCTGTCAAGCTCTGAAAACTGTTTAAAAAGCCTTGACGTTATTGGCAGATGGAAGGCGTAAGAGGGGCACTGATGCATTGTGGTACTAACTGGTCTTCCTTGAAACTTCTTTAGTGCTAATAGCTTGCTTTCTACCTTGACATCCTTTTAGGTTTTCTTGAAAGGCACAGAAATGTATCCTTGATCCAAATATTTTGCACACCTATTATTGGATTTCTGTGCAGCTGTCTGCATAGATCAACACATGTTGATGACTAGTTGGAGTCTGCTCAGTGCTCTCTGGGACTTCTCTGTTTCGATGTAAACTACGCATGAGAACAGAGTGTTGAACGTGACGTCGAGGACAGTGGTCATATTCTCGAAACAGACTGGAGATTCAGTTTCTGTTGACTCTGATCAGTAGCTTTCCTTTGATTCTATACTGCTGATGTCTTTTGATTTTAAATGGGGATTTTTTTTTTCTCAGTATGAAGTGAATGTAAATATTCATATGGTGTGACTGAGGAGTTTTAGATGCCGCAAGAAAATGATTCACACTGGAATGAGTCATCATTAGCAGCTTCATTCAGAATATTATAATATTAATATCTATAACTTATTATATTGCAAATCAGATTTCTTTCCATAACCTCAAAACAACATGAATTACCACTGTAGTCATTTTGTGACTGCTGATTACGAAGGTTAATAAGTTTTTGCAGCGAGATAATCATAGTGAAAGTTCAAAACATCCGAGAAGTGCTGTTCTTGATAAAACTTTTGACACTAAGTTACCAGAAACCTGCTAATTGTTTGCTCAGAGCAGTTCAGAAGTGTGGAACATGTGCATAAGCTGTTTTTATTCCTCCCTGCTTGACTGGCCAGAGGCAAACTGACTACCGGTTGTTATGTCAGAGTCCCTCATGGGTGTCACCAAGAGAATTTACAGGAAATCCACCAATGAGCGTGTCAGTGTCCCCATAGAAACCACAGGCTCACGCTCTGAGCGTACACAAAGGCCACTTTTATCTAAGTAGAACACATACCTCATCTACTTGTTGTGTTTTGTCTGCAGTGTGTGTAAAGTCTATATAAGTGAACTGTGTGATTCTTTTCTTCTTTGCATTAAAGTTTATATGTTGTTTTCTTTGTTCTCAGGATATTTTTTACAGTGTAGAACTTTTTGACTGCATTGTATAACATTTCCTCTGTTGTTAGTGCTTAACGTAGCCAGAACCAGCCAGCCAGATCTCACTTCTCTAAATCTTAGCACCATACTAAGGGGTCATAGTATTGTGAAAATATTTTTCTTCATATCCTGTCTGTTCTTTCAAAGTGGTGTCTACATAATCAAAAGAAGTTTGAATGCTGAGTATGATTTCAAAAAACAATTTTTGCTCGGGAAGAAGTACTCTTTCTTCTATATAATTGCATAAATTGCTCTGCCATAACGTGATGTTTGTTTATGATCATGAGACAGCACATTGTCAAACAAATTTTGTGATTAATTGTATATATTTATAGTATACAGATACTGTGTGGCTCGACTGATACTGGAGTAGAGCTGCAACGATAAGCTGATTAATCGATTAGTCAATCGACAGAAAACTAATTGGCAGCTATTTTGATAATTGACTAAGCGTTTCATGTATTTTTCAAGCACAAACTCCATAAATTTGATTGTTTCAGGCTCTCAGATGTGAAAATTGGCCACTTTTCTTGGTCTTATATTATAATAAATTGAATACTTTGGGGTTTTGGCTATTGGTCGGACAAAGCAAGACATTTGATGAGGTCATCACATGTTTCATAGGCCGATGTCGACATTTGAGAATTAAAAACAAATGATTTTATATACACACAGTTGTTTTTCACAAACTCTTAACATGAACAAAAAACACAAATGAACAAATGAAAGAGAGCCAGCTAACGATGATTCAGCAGGTGTTGTTACAACATGACAGAAAAGTACTGTCTAGTGTGAATTAGTGCTAACGTTAGCAAGCCAGGCTAACTAGTGTCCACTTTCGGAGTGGGAGCTAGTTAGCCTAGCTCGCTAGCTTCCACTTCTTGAGTGGAATACAATAGATTCCAAATGTCGAATGTTGTAAAGGACAGACAGCTTGAATCGCTAACGGTATCAACATTTGTATGCTACACACGACTATGACATGCTCCAGTCAGTAGCGTACCACGGAAGTTGAGACCATGTCTCCTAGCAATACCGGCTCTCCAATGTCAGCTGCCATGGGAAACGTCTAGAGGCTTGAAGCTTCCACAAATATGTCCCAAAACGATTTTATCCTCTTGAAAAATGGAAAAATAAGCACAATAGCTGCAGTATCATCATTTATATTTCCTTCACAAAAACTCAAATTTCATGTCAACTTATTTTTTTGATTAGATAGATACAGTATGTACTGAGCGGGACATTTCATAGTTGAAAAACTTGTCATTGTTATAATGGTGACTCAGATTCTAAGTTATCATAAACGTTCCTACGCTGACATTTCTTTTTACCAATAACGACATATCTGAGATAAGCTAAAATGGGCCCATATGTATCGGCCTAGCTGATTAATGGGGTCTAGCTCTAATATACTGTATACGTCACATACTTTATAATAAATCTTTTTTTCATATCAGTTGCTACAGTTAACAAGCCCCAAATGAAAGAGACACTAATACCCATTAAATGGTAATTATGTTTAAATGTCACCATTTACAGTACACTGTGGAACTGTACTTGTTAGCGTGAGAATACCCTCAGTCATTTTAATAGGTCATAAAGCCATGTGTAAGTTAAAAGTTGATGTGTGGCCTGTTACATCACATTCCCTTTGAGAGTTGTAGTATAGAATAGCTGGCTGTACGTTTACAGTAGATTCTCACCGTGGCAGAGGTTGCTTGGAAAGGTTTCATGTTATGAAACCGCCTGAGTTTACACAGCAGTGACTCTCTGCTGTGACATTTGACTTCATATACTCTCTCTCCCGTTTGCAAACCTCCCCTCTCTGCCTTTGATGAATCACGCTTTCACTCAACAGCAAACCTCACTAACATCACATGTTTTGAGGCACTAATTGTTGAGCCCATTTGATGTTTCAAGTTTTAAGATAAAAAAGCCAACTCTGGCTTCGAACCGTTCACCTTTTCACGGTATTTGTTTCTCTGCTTTTATACAAAAACATAATCCGTCTATTGTTCCTGATTTCTCCTGTCATGGGAATTCTCCTTGGAGTGGCAGAAGTCAATTTCGGTCTGCTCCTTCACACTTAAAACAAGTATATCTCCAAAGACCTCAAATCCCTCCCTTGCATCTCTAAATCAAATGAAGTCATAAATCACTCTTCTATACATATCATGCTAATTAAGCGCAGGGCTCAGCTGCTCTTCTCCAGCGGAAGATGGAATAAAATGGGTCCATAATTATGTCAAAACCTCTGCCACATCACATTTGGAACGGGTATGTGGAGATAAGGCATGTGCACTGACACCCAGGACTTAAAACACTTTGTTTAGTTTGCCTGGAAGGGATTATGGATTTTTGCTAATGAATAAAGTAAAGCCACTTCTCTGATTTTCTTCTATTTTTAATACCGATTACTTCAGGTTTGTGAAAATATAAAAGAATGAACCATTTAGTATTTAGGGGTCAGGTACGGTAGAAGTTTTTCAGCCAAAAGATTCCAACACTTTGATGCGAGTAGAGCTGTCATGTGACACATGTGGACGCCCACTGTCTCACACATTTTGGCTCATTGCAGCATGTGTGAATGCTAACAGACACCAGCACCTAAAGCTTTCAGCAGTAAATCAAGTTCAGATCGTGGGAGATACTTTATGTTCTGTGCGCCCAAACACACAGGCAAACATGGTGTGTTTTTTTTATAGTGATAGGACACAACTCTCCCTGTGTTTGAGGTTTCTACTCTTTCTTTTGCAAACAGTTTCTATCACTGAAACGTTGGGTGCGTTATGCGAAAGGATGTTGCACCTGCATGCTTTATCCTACTGTAAATCCTTAAAAGACCAGATGGTCGACGCTAACACACGTGTAACTCGCGATAATATTGTATGTAAATCTGTAAACATATGCTCAACCTTCAGCCCCCACAGAATATACTAATCCGTACCACAGAGCAAACAAAATACATAGTTTCAAAGCATTTACACATAGATGTGCAAGTATAAGACTATCAAAGTTGCCAATCATTAGCCATATATAGTACTTGAAGTGTTTATAAATGTACCACTTACTTGAAAAACAAAGTTTAATATTAGTCGCAGTGTCACAGCTGAATCCATCTCCACCATTTTATGTCCCCCTTAACAATACTCCGGTTCCTGACCAATTATACCTCTTATGGCCTCTCAGATAACTTTAATCACTGATTAGGATTCCTTGTTCACAAAGAAGCTACTTAAAAGTAATTGCTCAATAAAGAGAGGGGAAGTTGTCGTATTAAGTAGGTCTTCCTGCTGCTTCTCTCATTAGTGCTCACTTGAAGCTTTCAACTCCCTATTGTCACAAATGCAGCCAGCTTCATTCACAACACAGAAGCCGTTCTCACTCTGCCTAGTTCAAACTGCTTTAAAGCCTGACAGCATAAGCACCGCATATTGGCCGCATGGGTGACGCAGATGGGATGACGTTTCCGTAGGACCACAGCAGAGACCCAGGGTTCAATCCCCGGTGGTGGTCACTCTGGTTTGGTCATGTTTTTCAATAAACACAGTTGGCTGTGTTTAATGGTGGGAAGCCAGTGAAGGTTCTTGTAGAGACTGGTTGTTTTGAAACAGGGTGACCCTATGAATGAGGTTCACCATTTTCAGTCTCTGCAGATCTTCACAATTTTAAAATTAAACAGACCTTCCCAGATATTATGTCACTGTTTGGCTGTAGCTGAGAGGAAAGAAGGTCCGCTTTTTATGAAGACATTTTAGAAAATGATTCTGGTAAAAGAAAGAGAAGTGGGAAAAATAGGGAGAAAACACAGATTACATCTTATTAATAGTATATGTGTTTGCAATGGTTTTTTATTTTTGAAAATACAAGTTTTTTCAGTATGTAGATTTTTTTGGTCTGATTTTCACCCATTTCGTAATATTTCAACCACCATGTATTGGAAAGTTCTGGTTATTTTTTGCTTTAATATGGAACTATATTGAAACAATTAGGAAATAAATTGAGTTTCTTTTTTAGACCACTCTGTAATCCAGCTACATACAGAAACAGTTGTTTAAATATCAATAACATTAACCAAATTTGCACCCCCAGTGCTAGTATTGATATTAGCTACGGCTAGTGCTTGCTTACAGTCTAAATTAATATTGTTCACATGGTCTCAGTCTGGAGGCTTGTGTTTGACCAGTTAGCTATGTTCAGTACAGTTGGGGTAGAAACTGATCCCAAAAGTGGAACCAGGTTCCTGTGGTCATGGAAATGCAGGGGAAGATACCAAGTTCCTAAAAAGGTTCCTTGAATAGTTCCTGCGGTCATATAGGGCTACTTAACACCAAGTAATGCAATCAGCATAATATGTTATGCATTTAGCTGATGTTTTGCTATTCACGTGGCTAAACAAACTTTTTTGGATGTAAGCATTTCAACATGTTCAATGTGAATACTTGTTCAATATGATGTGAACGTGAGAACGCAGACAGCAGAATAAATATGTGAATGATGACAAAAGCATCAAATTTACAATTAAAGGTACCCTGTGGACTTTTTGACCACTAGTCAATGGATGATTTTATGAGTGGGCCCTCGTTTTGTTTGTATCATGCACGAGGGTGCACATGTACACGTACAAGCACATGGGTGACATAATAGCCTACACGTTGCTGCCGCTGTTTTCGCGTTTTTTGGCTGATCGACAGTTGGTGGAGGTGACGTACAAAGAAGTGTCCAGTGCGCCTACAAAGGAAGTGAAGAAGAAGACTGCAAGCTAGCAAACATGGATGTAAACAATGTCGGATTTTAAATAAAAAATCAAAAAAATCTGCTTTGCAAATGTTTTATGAGGAAGAAAATGCATACAAGAATACACAAAGTCTGTTTGGTGAGAAACACTGAATGTAAACATAACTTTTGTTTGTTTACAAGAAGACTCCACAGGGCACCTTTAAGTTGCAGCTTTAATTTATTTTTTGCTGTGTGATAATTCATTATTTAAATTAGTGCATACCTCCAGTGTGAGTTCCTGTGTTCAAAGGGTGTGTTTTAACTGATCTTTGGCAATTTGAGTTCCTACAGCACTGTAGAGACGGGTTCCTTTTTAAAAAAAAAGTATTTTGCTAGATGAAGCCAATAAAATTAGGATTATTTGAATGTACACTGTATTTAAATAGCACAGCTAAAGATCTATAGAAGCATGTTAAATTATGGAAATGAGTTAGAACATTACATGCCACTCAATTGAAAAGGCTTCTATTAAACAGCTGTTTCTTTGCTGACCCTGAATCAGCAACAACCAACTTCAAAGTAGAGTGCAGGCATTTATGAGGGAAAATGGTTTTGCTTGGAAAGATTGTGTTTTACATTAGCACATTAACACGTTGCAATCCTAAATGTCTGGCATGATGACAGGTACTCGAAAGATAAGGTCTAGGGGAAAAATCACCGGAAAGATCCTTTCAGCAAGATGCTTAATGACCCCTGTTCCAGCTGAAAGTCTTGCTTTCCACTGTACAGAACTCTTAAGACCTTTTCAATAAAACATGCATCTCTGAAACATTTAACTCTTGTGTTTCCTGAAATGATAAATCCAAAACATCTCTGATGTTTTAGAGGAATGTACATGAAACTTAATGTTTTAATTCTCTGTAAGCCACAAGTTACAAGTGATTTATATTCTGGCAAAAAGAATCTGTGCTGGAGGGAGCGGGGAGGGAGGACTGTTGCAGAGCCTTGTTGTCGAGCAGCACATTTTATTTTCTCTCCCTAGTGTAGAGGAGCTGTTAGACTCTGGAGTTTTAGCGGAGGTCACAAGGTTATTATATAAACAATTCACATGGAGGCCCTCAAGCACCCAGAGGGAATGTTTAATGCAATGCTCACAATTTCTGAAATGTTGTAATGCTCATGACACAGACATGTGTCCAATTTTTAACCATGTTGCATTATGTCTCTGTCTTGCTTCTTTTTTATTTTTCTTCTTTCAGCTGTTTTGTTGAGGCAACTGAAAATCACACTTAATTAATTTGGTCAGCTGCCTTGGATAAACTACATTGATGACATCAATTAGATTCTAATGAAAACAGATAAAAGCCATGGAAAGCAAATGGAATTTCTGAACAGGACTCATCAAAGTCTTAGCATGGGAACAAATTCCCATTACGTCTCATAAAAGCCTTTAATTTGCAAAGCTCATGTCTGGTTTGGTACTTAGAAGTACATGGTCAAATGATTTCAGTCTTAAATCATGTGCCAAGAGAAGCCAAATCAGAATTTAATTTGGCACGTAACTCCTTATCCTTACTGAAACATGTGGTTGGTTGCAATCCTTGGATTAGCATGGACTTTAGAACTACACATTTGGCTTGTTTCTCCTCCTCTGGCAGAAGAAACACCTAGTCTAACCCGTTTGTAACACAACATTTTACATTTTCAATCTCGGTGGGGAGGGGGGGGGGGGNGGTTGTACACATGCTTACTCCAGATTAGTACTTCTTAGTTAACCAAATTGCTGCAATTATGTGTGTCAATCCATTGAGGTAGAGATGACGAGGCTCCATTTCTTTGTCTCTTTCACTCGTGTTCTCTCTTTTGTAATAACTGTATAACCGCTTTCGAATGTCTGATTTGATTTTACTGTACAAATTAGGATGAATAAGCCTAACTCTTCTGCATTTTGTACAGATGTTGGTTTTAAGAAATGGTACACTTCATTGGTCTTCCTTTGCCACACTATATCTTTCAAACAACTTAATGAGAGATATGGATATCTTGATTTACTGAGTTTTAAATATGTAACTATTTAACTTCAGAGTTACTTAAAATGTTGTCCAGTTTCATAATAACAAATCTGATCGTCATGAGTGTTTGCAGGACCTGAAAGTATTACTAGTGAGCAATGCAACTCTATTGCACTGAAAACAAAAGTTATGTGTTGCTGCTATAAAACACAACAAACTTAATTCAAAATATCCATACAATTCAAATAATGTTAGAGGTAAAAATGTAGCAAATGTGTACACATGAAGTATTATATGTTCTTAAACTTGAACCTGCAATAATTCATTTTTTTGGACACTCTGTGCAGCAGAAATAAGCTGTGAACACACCTTTGACATATTATCAGCATTTAAGTTGAGATGGCAAACAGTAAGCAAATGGTTGCTTATTTATACATTCAGCAGACACAGAGCAACATTAGCATTCATTTGGAGTTTTGTTTCTGACCAGCTGAAGAATGTAAGTCCAATATTCACTCTCCTTATAGCTCTGTTTTTGCTCTCTAACACAATATCTGTCTCTTTAGCTGCTAAATGTTCACTAGCTAGTCGCTAACTTTGTGTGTCTGCTGCAGGTGGCGCACAGTGCTGGTTTTTTAGAGATTCTTAGCTGAAAGCCGTTGCTGGCTGCGGCCAAAAACACTGATGAGAGTGGTGAGAGTGAACCAAAACAGTAGCAGTAAGCAGTAAAGTTGTGGGTGGTAAAACCAAAACAACGAGCTGAAAGAGTGTTAAAGTGCTCCACAGAGCTGAGAGGAGCTGCAGAGTTGGGTGATAATTCACTATAGGTTCATCACTTTAAGCGAACCCTTTCATTTTACGCATAGTCATTTGATCCATTGTTAATGTAAAAAGTAAGTAAGTACGTTGTAAAATTAAAGCATTTGTGGCTATGGTGGCTAACATTATACCTACTGTAAAGTACAGTTGTAACACTTTTGAACACACTTTACCCATCAAAGTGCGATGTGTTCTTTATTTGTTGTAGCTTCCACAAATAAAATAGGGCAACGTTAACAATAAACTGCTCAGTTTATTACTCACTTTTACACACCTGTTTGGGCACATGTAGTGAACTGTTCACTACATGTGTGTTTGATGTAAGTGAAGGAGTTTGCTTTTTTCATAGATTTGTACCCCTTAACAAGTGATTTTGCTCTATTGTGTTGCAAGTCTAATCCAATCTAATTTCTTGTTGTTTTCTGCACCCATCACACCAGTTGTTGAAAATGTGAATAAAATGATAAAACCAAGTTATATTTATTCAATTTTGTGTGTTGAATCAGTGGTGTAGTGTCAGTTCTTTTAGAACTGTGACAGTTTGAATGGAGGAAAAAAGGGGAAGTATTTAATAAGCCGTTTTTGTTTCTCTTGGTGTGTGTGTCTGTGTGTGTGTGTCCATCCCAGTAGACTATCTTCCCCCTCCACCACCTGTCGAAGAGTCAACCGGTTTCCCATCATCCCCTGGTTCCTTCCCTCCTCCACCGATGAACTCATACGATTATCAGGTGAGAGAAAGTGTTGTAGTAGATTTTCTTGGTTGTCAGTAACTCTCTAAGAGTCAGCGCGGAAAGCAAAGATGGCCCCAAGCTCTACACCGAGTTCATGTACCAAGTCCAGCAAAACTGTCTGTCCATTTGAGTTTCAGCCAACTGCAGAGACGTCCAGCTCCAGATGCTGCCTGGAGCCAGGCACCCTAACTCAAGGACCCACACACACACACACACACACACACACACACACACACACACACACACACACACACAAACATACTTTCTTCAGCTCTGAGCGCTCTAATGCAGGAAGGATAGAAGGCTGACACCTATTGGTGAAGCCTGGTCACTTTTCTTCGCTTTGCTGGTCATAATACCCACAGGCATTTGTCCCTCCCGGGGTATCTGGCTTCTGCGCTCTCTGACTGACACTCTCAGCACTTGACCTCTGCTGCCAAATCCTCCAAGTGCTTCACATTCCTTTGTTCAATGTAAGCAGGGAAAAAAACAATCTCTCTCCTCAAGCCCCTCATTTGATGTGACCAGTTTTCTCTCCTAAATGAATGCTTCTTTTGTACATTAGGAGAGAGAATGTAACATAACTTAAATAAGTTATGCAATGCATGTAAATTCACCGCTCTTCCCACACAAACTGTATACATAGACAATATATAAGACTGCATGCTGGGAATTAGAAGTACATGTCCGTTCATGTGGTGTTATGACCTTAATGTAAACTACAGACTCTCTCAGAGTTACACAATTATTTTAAAAGGTGCAGTGCAATGACAGTTACAGTTCTCAATTTTCATGGTTTCGTTTAACCAAGGGGATGCAACAGAGCTGCTTCCCCTTAACACATTTACAATTAGCTGAGCATAGAGAAGGGGATACACGAGCAGTTAGAAATTAAATAAGCCATCAAAAAAATGTGCTTCTCATATTAGAAATCGATACATATGCTTTTTTGACGTCAGTTTGACATTTGTATACCTAACTGTGTGGGATCATTCTTCTACGTGTACGATAACATGATGCTATAACTACACATCCTTTGTTAAGTGTAATTGGAGACACTCATGCGCCAACATTCTTCTGCAATGTTTAGTTAAAATGTTCTAAAAGTGTAATGAAATGGTGCTGTTACAATGTTATAACAACTGACTAAAAAACTGAATTTAACATAGATCAGTCACATCTGGCTTGTGATCCATTTAAAGTGGTCCGTCTTGGTGCTGATCGATAGATAGCTTTAGAAACTATTGGTGTTTTGTATTTAACCTCAAAGTGATCAGATATTCTTCGTGGAAAACAAACAGGACCTTTGTGCATGTTTTAATGCACTACACCTCCTGTAAATAAAAATAAGCTTTTTATAATAATGTAATAATGTTTAATAATGTGCTCACTTGGAAGTAATCAGAGTCCTAGTCTAAAGAGAGTAAACGGATAACAGTAACAGGTTAACAAAACAGGTAAAAGTGCATCTAATGAACTTTAATGTGACTGGCAAGTTGCAGTGCCTCCATGCACATGCTGCATTGCTGGAGCATAAGGCATTTGACATTTTTGACATTTTTTGGTAAAAGCTAACAACCACTTTTCCATCATTTCATAAAATGTTGCATCAGTTATTTCACAGTATATCGTTGCTGTCCAGTACAAACCACATATGCATCTCCAAATTTGCTGAATTTTTCAGCTAAACAAAAGCATTACGTGTTCCTTTATGTGTTGAGAAAATGGTCCTACTTCTTCTTCCTACTTCAAGTCTGTCTTCTAACAATAGTCCGGTGTCCATACAGTATAAACACTGAAGCCGTTTTTGCTTGCTGTAATAATGCCTCCTGTAGCACCCGATAATGTACTTAACTTTGCACTTAACCAATTGAAAATGTAATAAAACCCAAGAATGTAATAAAATGTCCTGACTTAAGTTAAGGCAGTGGTTCTCAAACTTTTTTGGTCAGGCTCCCCTTTAAAACTAGAATATCCGTGATTGGATCCCCCCAATCATAAGCCGTCGGGGGTGCAATTGAGTAAAAGTCAAACAGTTTCTACTTTTAAATATACTTAAGTATTAAGGTCAACTTTTTCCTTAATTTCAAATTTGATTTGAAAGCCTTTTTGAATGCAGGAATTTCATAAGATCAGGCGAGGCAGAGGAGACGCTCCATCCAATAAGAATCACTGCTGACTCCGATGGAAAAAGAACATTTCATGGAGATTGAATCGACTGTTTTGCCGTCGTCACTCGCTTGTGTAACGTCTCTTGCAGCTTTTGTCATCTTCTGATGGTGTCTAATCTGAGATCCACTCTGGTCTAATGGACGACCCTTACACAACGACCAATCAGCATGGGCATGGGCGGGTTCATTTCCCATTGATAGGGATTTTAGTTTAATGACAATAACGTAACGCATGCCATCTGTTGTACATTTCAAATTCTACATAAAGCCTAGAGTTTACATTTCCAAACATGAAATCAGTATCAAATGTTCGTGTTTTCAGTAGGCTAACATGACACTAACAGTATGCATTTTATTATTTTATTACATTATTGGTCAAGTTATGACGTTATTGGGTTTTATCACATTTTAGATCAGGTTAAGTACAAATTTTATTACATTTTCAGAATATTATGACATTATTGGGTGCTACACCTCCTGATAAGCTGAATAAACAAAAATCCACTGGACTTTGAAAATGAAGCTGCTTTTTCTTAGCTCGTGAAAGGCTGATGTTTTGGAGATGAATGGTTTTCACAGGACGACTACGAAATATAATAAGTGGACGTGATCATCAGGCCAGCAGTACAGTTAGTTTCTCTCCCTATTTACCACCGCCATTTTCTGTCATTGTTCCTTTTCTTCTGAGCAGTATAGACGGTAGAAGTGGAAGATCTTTGAGGCCTGAAATTACTTTGATGAAGTGAAAATGAAGTGCTTAATTAGTGTTTTACGGTTTTCATCTCTAACTTTTCTTCTCCTATCATATTGGCTGTAGAATCACCATGGCCGTGCAACTTAATTTCTTAATACACCACTGGTATCTTAATGATGTCCTGCAGCCAGAGCAGAACTCTTGAAATGTAGGCGCTGTGCAGAAAAAGGGATGGATATCAATCAAAATGTCTTTATATCTTGTTCTCTGTGCCTCAGTAGAGAAATTATACACACTGAATGAATAAATCAGTGATTAAATGGTATTTCTTCAGAAGATGGCAGAAATATTCCCGTGTCTTTATCACCCTGACTGAGAGAGATGTCTGGATTATGACATGTTAACGCGAAACCTTTAGCCGGAGAGAGAGAAAGACAAAAGCAGCTAGTTCTTCTTATGTCTGTTGTCCACATTATGAAGCCCTACATGGCAAATTCCAACCCATCACAAAGACGGCAATGTTTCCTTTCATCCTCCTCGTTATCACCGTTAAACAAGTTTGCCGGTTTTTCTTTTGTTGATTTGAGACAAGCCATTAGTGTTTTGCTTTGTTTACCCCCGCTCATGATTGCCTTAGATGTTTTTTAAGCAGCAGCTCTGCTCCAAATGGAGGCAAGCCCTGCCTGTAATAGATTGTGACAGGTAATCCAAACACATAACATTAGAATAAGAAGCAGTCACTGATCCAGCCAACTCAAAAAGCCCCCACAGGCAATTGCAAGAAGTCTTCTTGCAGTTGCAGCATAGTTTAGAAGACTAAAAATATGTCATTCCATGGAGAAATTCCCGGGAATTTTGTAGAAAACCGAGTCCAATCATTTTAACTACTTTCCAGATTTTTGTGCAACAGTTTTCTTTTTCTTTTTCTAAGATATTTTGTGTCTTTTCTTATACGCAGAAGTTGTGTTTTCTCTGAGGTGAAACTGAAAAAATGTAGATGAATAAATCAGTGAGGTCTCAGACTGCTGGAGTGATCCTGTTACTGACACTTTCAAGCTTCCTCTGATAATAAACTAGTTAAATAAAAATCGCAGCAATTCTTACCATCTTCTATAGAGAACATGCTTAAAATATGGAATAGAAGAATATCTGACTTTCATTTTAAAAAATTGACCTTTTTGTTTGAAATGAATGAGATTGTGATGAATAATGCATGATGAATGAGATACTGTAAATCCAAGTGCGCTGAAAAGCAGGAGGTGAATAGTGCACTGCCTTATGAAAGTTGTCTTTCAGACAATACATTGCTTTTTATTTCTCCCCGCATTTCTCTCAGAGAGACGTCTCTGCTATTGATGTGTGGCTTTCAAAAGGATTGTCTGAGGTCAAGGTGAAACATGAACTCAGAAACTGTAATCCAAAAGTGTAAGAAGTGCGAAAAAGGCAGGCGATAATGTCTCCGAGCAGCACAGAGTCAGAATTACTCCTCATTGATGATTATCTGTCCTTAACTTTTGAGTGCAACCAGACAAAGTATCATCACAGGCTGTTTTGGCAAGTAAACTCACTGAACTGCACTGATATGTGATGTTTGATCACAGACAAAAGGACCAGAGAAGACCCTGGAGGAGAGGCGCTCCAGTCTGGATGCTGAGATCGACTCCCTCACCAGCATCCTGGAAGACCTGGAGAGCAGCTCGCCCTACAAGCCGCGAGGCGCACAAGTACGATGCCAACACAACTTCACACCTGTGCATACAAATATACACTGACAGTCAGTGGTGGAAGTACATATACTCAAGTTCTGGATTTGAGTGAATTTTGAGGCACTAGTACTATACTTGAGTATTTACATTTTCTGCTACTTTATAGTTTTCTGAGGGAAAACTTGTACTTTTTACTGCACTGCATTCATCTGAAAGCTGTAGTTTCTGGTTACCTTTCAGATTAAAGGTCCACCATCCGTCCTCCATTTTACACATGAAGTTCAGTTTACTCGTCGTGAGGAGTGCTATTCAGTCTGTCAAAACAGTTGTATATACTGTAATGCCTTTTGTGGCTTTGGAGGGAGCTTTCTAAAGTCTGAGAAAATAACCCAGATGATGTCATAGTGATGTCATCAGGGTTATCTCAGATTGGGTTTTTTTACATAACGAGAAACTGCATTACAAGCTGGGCGTGTAGAGTTTGAATGATGTAGGTATTTATGTGGCAGGGGGGTGTAAGGAAAGATGCTATCAAGTTGCATTATGGAAAATGTTTTGGGGGCGTAGCGCATACTAGGGACTGAAAATTTCTTTTTCTTTCTTTGGCCTCTGTTGCATCGATTTTGACCCTTTTTTATCTGTCTCACAAGCCATCCAACTTAATGGAAGTGGAAAAACCAAATTTACTGGAATACTCCTTTTTTTGCATAAAGAAATGGACAATATGCCTATAAATTACAATACATTGTTGAAAATTAAACTTACAAAAAAGCAGTGTCTAGTTAGTGCTACTTGTCATATTACCAAAGAGCGTTTTCATCTCTGAACTCTGTTCGAGTCTCAAAAATGTAACATTATCTAATATTTCACAAAAAAGCAAACACGACCCCTAAGATTTATCTTGTGACCCTATGGAGGGGCCTGACCCCTAGATTGGGAAACACTGGACTAAACTACCTAACAATATTTAAAGGGGCTAAAACCAGTTTCACCTAGACCAGCTACAACAGTAAAATTAAGCAGTAAAAATGAATAGACACATCAGTATTAAGTGTCTGTGGACATTTAATACCTTAAATACATTTTCCTGATAATACTTCTGTACTTTTTTTGTCTTTTTTTGCATTGTTTTATTGGTACTTTTGAGTAAGTAAAGTAAGGTAAGGACCTGAGTGCTTCTTCAACCACTGCTGAAATTAACAACGTAGGAAGATGATACACTCAGCTTTTAAACAAGCACTGCTGTATGAAGGGTGCTATTGGGTAAAAAAAAAAACACACACCCAAAAATGTACACAATGGATGAATTATTATTTTTTGAACTTGTTTTTTCTTTAGACAAATGAAACCAAATGACATAACTGTAGTAAATTAGGTTTCTGCAGGATAGAGACCCATATGTTGCATCTTTTAAAAATGTTTTGCAGTAATGACAAAGTGAGTCTTGACCTATATCATTAGTTGATATCAAATGATATTAAGAGCAACTTCAAAAAGTCAAAGCCTTGGGCAGTTCACTAAATTGTTTGACACACAATAAATGTAGGACAGGCGGATAAAAAAACCTAACCAATTGTGTTTGGAGCAGGAAGGCTCAGAGGGGCTTTTAACACCACGCAGATCATATCTCTAGTGAGATATTCGAGCAATAATGTAATAATACCTGAAAGGTTGTTCTCTCTGAGGGCTACAGACGTGGCACCACCAGTGTGCTACATTTAGGTTAAAAATTCTTAAAGGTATTCATTTTTATTCCGTCACTTATTTACTGTGTAGTTACCATGTTTGTATCTTGTTTGTGTTATTCATGTGTTAAAGGATGCATACGTAAGATGATAAATTACTGACAGAGCTATTCTTTTAGCTACAGATGAAGGTCTTTGCCCTCATACAAGACGGACATATTTAAGTATTATGTCACTGCATGTCAGATGTTAACTTTTATGCAGAGGGGGGAAAAAGACTAAGCATTATCTAACTACTTTTATAGCACATCTGCGCATATAAAATGCTACGTTTTGTGGAAAATGACACTCGAAACATGGTATTTTGGGGGAAGTGTGCTGTGTGACAAAGACAGACAAAAGACTGTTGGTTGCAAGTGCTTACGTTTTTTGGTTTGGTGACTCCTGGCTCTCTGGTTAGAGGGAGTAAAATGGGTGCTCTACACACAAAGTGAAAATTATTGCACCACACAGGGGAAACATAGCGGATGCAGAGTGAAAGGAAGTGGACCATGTGGTTCTGAAATTATACACATTAAAGGCAAGTAAGTGAAATATGACTCGTTTCTAGTATGCTTATTGTTGTGGAAAGTCAGTGTGTTCATGAGTGTGATACTGTAATAACATAACATTATGTGCTCATGAAATATGATGAAATGCCAATCAAACAGACATTTAACAGTTTGTAGTGCAATAAAGACATTTTATTATAGTGTGGACCCCCAGTCTGCATAGACCAGAGACCCACAGGTGTCTCTGTAGGTTTCCCACTGATGGAGAACTTGATAATGTTCAGGGCCTTGTTGCTGTGACACTACAGGATTCATTAGGGGCCCTCCAAAGCTCACACAGCATTCACTATTTTTGCTTCTGCTGCTGTGTTTTGACTCACAGTTCACTGCACTCACTGATTCACCATGCCCAGAACGCGTCCTTTTCTATCTATTGTCGCATTGAAAAAATGAAAATTGTGTCACTACTTCGTCTGAAAGATTTTGGCTTTTGACCATAATCATACAGTATTATCAACTTAAAATAGAGAGCTAACTGTAGAGAGCCCAAGTTAATCTGCAATGAGTGAAAGATTGTGTTTCAGAAGTTAGAAAACCTTCAAAATCACATTGACATTTAGAATAATAAAAAATCTGCCTTGGAACATAGACTTGCTCAAGAGTATATTGTGCAGCTCACTGCATATGTCTGGATAAGGATGGTACATTTTTAAAAACCTGTCTATTCAAGTCATTTATTTAATCAGTTTTTAATGGCCTTTAATGAATACCTTATCCCACAGGCCCAAGTCTTTTGCAGGTTAAACGTCACCAGCTCGACAGAGGAGGCCAGATAAGTGACCGCGGCTAGTTCAGACTAATGTAACAAGAGCAGGACAGGAAATTCTGAACAGCATAGATTTTTTTGAAAAGGGTTCGAATTCTAATAGCAAAGACCAATGAAAGAAACTCTCAGTAAGAGACTTCACAGAAGCTAGGCTACGCACAACTGCTGGCGTTACCCATTTAAAGAGAGAGTTCGACATATTGGGAAATGCGCTTGTTTGCTTTTTTCCCCTGAGTGTTAGACAAGAAGATTGGTACCACTGTCACATCTCTATGGTAAATATGAAGCTGGAGCCAGCAGCTGGTTAACTTGGCTTAGCATAAAGACTGGAAACAGGGGGAAACAGCTAGCCTGCCTCTGTCCAAAGGTGCCAAAATCCACCCACCGACACTTATAAACCTCACTAATTAACATGTTATCTCATTTGTTTACTCCATACAAAAACAAAAAAGTAAAAACAACAATTCACTGTTTTGCGGGGGGTTATGTGCAAAATGTTTATTATGGGCGGGAGCAGTAATTTCCTACAGTCTCCACTGGTTGCCTGGCAACTGCCCCAGCCAAGAAATAGTTTCGCACATAACACCCATAAAACCACAACTTGTTGTTTTTATACTTTAGTTTTGCACAGATTAAACAAACAACCAAAAGTGTAAAAACTACAAATCTTATGCTAAGCTAAGATAGCCTGCTGCTGGCTAGAGCTTCATATTTACCGTTCAGACACGAGAATGGTATCAATCTTTTCATCTAACTTGAGGCAAGAAAGCGAATAAGCAAATTTCCCAAATGTCAAACTATTCCTTTAGCAGTAGCAACAATAAATGCTACATTTTTGTCATTCTTGTGTGTTGTGCGTAGCTGTACAGTATAAATTATATATCTTCCACATACTGCTAGCTGTCAATGTTACAAGGTCACAAATTTTCACAATATGGATAACTTTTTGCATCTGGAGTAAATTAACAAAAATAATCTAAAGCACAATGTGAAAGCATCAGTTTTCCTTTAATTTATTGTCTCTGTGTTTCATGTACACACACATAAACAAGTATACATACTACACATGGCATAGAAGGACAAACGCTTTTTCAAGATGTGGATCCAGAAACACATGGCATTTTGTCCGTGCAAACCTTTGTTGGGATAAAAAACATGTGCAGTATATATTAGAGCAGGAGTCTGAAAGCTTTTGTCAACATGACTTGAAAAATTGACATACTAACTAATGTATGGCTGTCGTGGTGCTTTTACCTGTCAGGGTCAAAGTTGCTGCATGTTTATTTTTATCACAACCTGCTGCAAGCTTTTGGAGTTATGGGTGAGAAGCCACACAACCTGTGTCTGAGCAGAGTATACATACATGCTATCACATGTATTAATCATGAAAGATTCTGTGGACTTAACCCTGTTTTTGCAGTCTAAGGCAGCATCTCTGTGCTGTCATAATGTCCTTTTACTGTTGCTATGTCTTCTCTCTGTCTTCTCTCTTCCTATTTGATTGTTTATTTTTCAGTATTACGAGCATATGCACACACACGCGCACACACACACATGCTGTTACTCTACCCTCAGCTGATGCTGATTCTAGCTGATTAACTCAGGTTGACCTTTTCCCCTACCCAGCTGCTCCTGTCAGCCTGTGCTCGGCTTCCTCAATGCATTATTCTACATCATAACACTGGTCTTTGTCATGGGCCAGGTTTCATGCTCCAGCATTGGCACAACTGCTGCACAGTAATCTTCCGCTTGTATAAGCAAAGAGTAACCAGCGGTTTTGATTTACAGCTTTCTGCACGCAAGTAATTACAGAGCCAGCACTCCGAAATCAATAGGCCACCTCGCGCTCTCCCTTTCAAGCTTCTGGGAGAAGAATCTTCCTCCTGTCCCGACGTTAAATTTGGAATCAGCAACGGGACCTTATGTGTGCTCGCCTCCCAGATGAAATTGAAATGGACATTGCTGCTCATTCATAAAAATCTAAGTAGCATTCCTGCAAACATTCAGCCGGCACTGATGCTTCACAGACATCAAAACAATTTTGCTTGCTTTAGTTGGTATTCTCTGTGGCATAACAGTGGGTAATGAAATGTGATTATTATATAATTCCCGTTTGTTCTCTCTCCACTTCCATCCATTTGCCATTTGTTATTTGACACAGTTAACTAAGTTTGTGTTACAGTTTGTTTGCTTTGTTCTGCAACAGCAAAAATTAAGCAAGACCTGATAATAATGTTATGCTCTTTATTCTGTTAGCAGTTTCTGTTATTCCTCGTCATACCAGATACCAATCTGAAATATTTGAATGTTATTGCACAGAATTTCATAAATGCTATTTGACATTTATAAAAGTTTATAAATAAACTAAAAGTTTAATATTGGAACTGAAATGTTGTAGTAAAAAGACATGTCACTGAGTGTTAATGTGTGGAAAGGACGGTTGAATTGTTTTTTTTGTGTGTGTGTGTGTGTGTGCTCTAGTACTGTACATCTATCTTGTGAGGATTTAAATTTCAGACCTTGAGAGTGACAACATTTTTCAAAAGTGAGGTCATTTTGTCTGGGCTAGACCGATTTTAGCTCTCCATTCAGCAAAAACTTGAACCTGGCTCAACTTTTGCCGTAACGCACCGTGATGTCATCTGTCAGGGCACTGCGTTGGCCAGCTCACATTCCTTATAGATTATTTGTAAGGTGAACAGATTTTTTTTATATTTCTACTATTTACCTCTCAATAGTTGCAACGAAAGATAAAATGATGGCTGCAACATGACTTTCTGGAGCATGTTTGATGTTTCACCGGTCCCTGAAGAAATTGGCTTTGTTTTCGGTCTGAATTAAGGTTAGATTTAGGTAAAGGTAAGGGTTGAGGTTAGGGTCCTGGGGCTAGGGTTTGCATTATGTCAATGAGGGTCCTCACAAAACTAATCACAACCAAACACCGTAATGGCTTTACTGATTACCACACCTTCAGCTAGAAAGGATCAGTTGATCATTCAACTGGTGAACTGTCTGGTTGATGTAGATTGCTAAATATTTTCATCCCTACATCACACATTGTTTAAAGTTCCGTTCTGAGATTTAATAACGCTTTTTGTCCTCAATTCTAAATCTTGCACGGTGATTGGAGGAAACACAGAGCGTGTTCATGCTAAATCCTTCAAGTGTGCTGCACTGCAATCTGAGCCCAACCAGCCCCACTAATATGCAGCACAGGCCTGTCTGAGCACATCACATCTGTTGTGGGGGAGTTAACAAGGAGGCCCAGATGAGTGTCAAAATAGTGCGCTCATCAAGCCCAAGAGCAGCAGCGCTGTTTTGGTGGAGGCTACAGAAGCGTTGACCGCTGTGACCTCTAATTCACACTGACCCCTGGTGCATTTCTAGTAATCAAACACATCACCGTCCCTCCTGCTGAGATCATCCAGTTTGTGCTTTATTTTGTACATTGTCATTTCATTTTTACACATTCAATTCAATTATGCCTGTAGGTCATTATTAACAACATAAAAACTAAATATAGCCATCAGAACTTAAGTCCATTACTGGATAGAGGAAATATAATTTGACATATGAATGTGTGTCACAATATTTAAATCCATACAAGCTCTTTTACATCCGATTTGTTTATTGTATTTTCCTGAATAACATGTTTTGTCCAGTATCAATTTGTATTCACCTCCTTCATAGAGTGAGATTGATAATTTTGGCCAACTGCTTGTAGCAGGTGGCTGAAAATCAGAAATCATATTCTGCTAATATGCACATGAAAAAACACAAAAAGAATGCAAGCAAAAGAGTTAACAGTTTCCGCTCCTCCAGGCACAGTAGATTATTCCTCTTCCTCTTTTACATGTAGTAAAATGTAACTGGTAACACAGTTGTTGGTAATGCTCCGCACCCAATCTCAAAAACAAGTTATTTGGTTTAGTCTTTTTGTATTTTATTATGATGGTCACTAAAGCGGTCTAAAATGTATTATCATGCAATTAATTTGTTGGGAAAAGTGTACACAGTGCTCATGCACTTTACTAGTTATCCACTGTATGACCAATGAAGTAACCAAGTAAAAATAAAATTTCCACATTAAGCAGTGACATTTTTGTCCCAATTAAACTCTAATGCACTACCTCCATTAAAGCTGCATCTCCTTCTGATCTGATAGTGTGATAAGATTTAAGTTGAAATTAAAAAGCTCTTTCTGTCTGATTCATTCACACGCTGTGAAACGATAATGTGCAGCATAATAAATAAAATATTGAAAGCCTCTGCTCCCTATTTGACATACACTTAACCACCACGATAAACTTCCCCAGTTGTGCTGCGCTGCATCAAGAGGTGTGCTAACTAAGGTAACGTCTTTCCAGATGGACTCAAAGAGGGAGAGCTACTCGACTGTCACTAGGCTGCCTTCTGGCAGTGCCAGAACTTCTGGGACCAAGGATGTGTGACTCACTTACAGTCATGGTTCCACCTCAATTAACAGTCAGTCAGTGAAGTGCACTGAAGCTGTCTCTTTGTTTGTGACCATGTTGGAAACTGAAGTGTGCATTTGTTAATGCTGTCTAGAAAAATTACATGAACCGGTCTGTTCATGTAATGTTCGGCTCTTTGGTGCCTCTAAGGAAAGAGGTTGGGACCCTGTGACATGCACTTTAGAGTTCATGTGTACATTATTAAACTCTGGAGTCATGTGTTTTCTACATGTGTTTTTGGATTGTGATTAGAGTGAGACTAGAGGTCTTCACTCGGTTCCTAGTATTTGAAACCTGACTCAGGTCAATTGTTTTTCTCTTTTCGACCAAATAGTTCCAGAAACTATGGAACCAAAGGACAAAGAAACTCAGGAACTGAACTAGGAACTAGGGGGTTTCAAACCTATTGTTAATTTCCTCTTGTTAGAATCGGTGTATGTAAACGGAGTTGGTAAACTTGTTGAATGTTCCCCTTGGTTTCTTTTTATGCATAAAAAAATTCAAGTGAACCAAAATGCATCCCTTAAAGCCATCTGAGAACAATTCACTCCACTTATTGGACAGATGTGTCTGGGGCAGGAGCTAGAAAGTACACACACTGAAGGTCCTGAAGAAGGTCCTATCTAACCAAATATCAAGAAGGCAACGTTCTTCTTTGTTGGTCCAGGTCAGACCTTAGTTCATTCTCCGACTAGCTGCTACTGTTGATTTCGCTTGTCCGCATCCCAGTATGGAAAGCACCCCTGGCTACGGGAGCCGGAGCTTGTAGAGTACGCCTTGTAGTTGGGTTGGATCAAGGTTGGATGACGTTCCCACCACAAAGTAACGGCTTCGGAATTCGTTCGTCACCGGATCGAGACTTCCTCTAAGAGTTTTGGTGCGGTTGTTTTGGTCCGTATTCGAGTACAATTGCTGTGTTCAGATCTGCCCAAACAAATCATACCAAGGGGAAAAACAAACCAGAGTCTGATTCAACTGGACTAAACAAGAGAGATTTTAAAATGCCCTAAAAGTCCCCGTTTGCATTTCCACCGCATCTGAAGAACAGTGTAGACTAGGTAAATTGGACCAATGACCAAGTCAGGTAACTTGGCAAAATCAATCCTGTTAATATGTATTTTCCCACACACAGTCATTTTAGTATGTCAGTGTTTTAGAAAACTGAATAAAAAAACTAAATTAACTTAGCTGATTATATACAAGCAGAAATGTTTAAAATAGCCTAAGCTCATATCCCATCTGTTTTTGGTGAAATGCTGAAACATACTGCAGAGATGTGGGTTGTTGTATTTACTTTTAAAATAGTCTTAATGCAAATCCAGTCTGCCTGTTTTCTTCAAGTGTCCCAACACAGCATGCATATTTATGTTTAAATCTGTAGCAGGTACACTATGGCTCTGTTTGATTCATACTGCATGAAATACCAAAGAGAAGGGCATCATGTTTACTGTCACTTCACTACTATGTCAGCAGAAATTGCAGCATTGCACACATCGGTCTGTTTGTATTTTTACTCCGTGTCAAAGTGTGTAATAAGTTGTCATGTCCATACAAAACAGATGGGCATTATTGAAGTCTGCTGACAGTTTAGCTGAAGCCAAGCGTTTGAAATGCTGCTGAGATGGATCCTTCCACATGAGTGCCCTAAGGAGGCCTCACTTCACACTGTGCCAGTCAAGCCATGCCGTGACGCTCCCATCTCTCAACAGGCAGAGCATTGCGAATGGCACTCTGTCACAACATGGCAGAATGATAGGCCCTCGCTGCTCGCTCCCAAGTCTCCCACTGATCATGGCGTCTGCTGAACAGTCGCAGAGAATGCAGACTCTAGACCACCTTGGCGGTGTCTCAGCTCCCTAAGAGTATGATAGGGTTTGTGACCTTTCTTCTGCTCCCCCTATGAGGCTCAAACTCTGGAGGCATCTGAAGGGGGGGCCTCACCATTTCAATTCTTCATCCCTTCAGGAGCACTCATTGCACTCATCGTCCCTCTGTATCTGCGTATGAGGGGTTTCAGGTGACATGGTGAAATGTAAGATGCAAGGAATGAAAAAGCCCTTTCATTTCATCACCAAGAGCAAAAATACACCTCCCTGCTGGGAAAAGAGTGAATGGATCAAAGGCATGGGACTATTCATTGTTATTGTGTACACTTGACAATATTGTAGATTGCTGACATATAGGTAACAATACTTGGCACAATATATCCAAAAGAAGTGATAAGATTAATGAATAGTTAAGCGGATTCAAGGAATAGTTTGGGAAAGACACTTACTTGATTTCTTAGAGAGTTAGATGAGAAGTATCTGTTGATTAAATATGAAGCTATGGCCAGCACCTGATTAGCTTCGTTAATCTATCTATACTGAAGCACTTGCTATTAGAATTCAAACACTTTGTGATTTCAACAGTTAAAACAGTTCTTTCTTTTTGTTAGTTTACAAAAACCAGTGGCTCTGTTAGTTTCTCCTTTATCTATGATATCCAGCCACATTCTTTTCTAATGTCATCTTCTGTTTAAAAAAAAAAACAGTCTGTGGGATAAGGTATTCATTAAAGGCCATTAAAAACTGATTAAATAAATGACTTGAATAGACAGGTTTTTAAAAATGTACCATCCTTATCCAGACATATGCAGTGAGCTGCACAATATACTCTTGAGCAAGTCTATGTTCCAAGGCAGATTTTTTATTATTCTAAATGTCAATGTGATTTTGAAGGTTTTCTAACTTCTGAAACACAATCTTTCACTCATTGCAGATTAACTTGGGCTCTCTACAGTTAGCTCTCTATTTTAAGTTTATTATATCATATGATTATGGTTAGCTATCTTGTATTATGGTTGACATTGCAGGTGTCAGAGGTTGTCTTTCAATTTGTTTTGAGGAAATATGATCTTACTGTAGCAGTCAACTCAAATATTCTACAGCCACTCAAATATATTAATTCATTGCCTCGCCTGGCATTATATATGTGTGTGTGTGTGTGTATGTATATGTATATATATATATACTTATGTTGCTGTCCTGCTATAATGACAGGAATGTCCTTCACATGTTTTGGCTGTCACAACACAGACACTTTGATTTACGCTTCTCTTAAGGTGGAATAAATTTGCATCAGTCTTGAACACACGTAATAAGGTACATGTAGTGACACATTACATTTTAGTTATCAGTGCTGGTTTGTCATATGGTTTCCAGTGAGCACAAAGTTCAGTCATAAGGAAACTGAGTGTTCAGCTACCGCTATGTTGTTATGGACACATTTGAACAAAACAAATGTACCGTTTGCCAATATAAAGTCCAGATTGGGAGGTAAAATGTTTTTCTCTTTGATGATGACAGTTAGCTGAGGAATGTTGGCATCAATTGTTTCCAGCTTCTGCTGTTGTCACATGCATGACGCCTCTTTTATTTCTTATAAAAAGGTCAAAGCCGTAGGCAGCTATTTTTTGCAATGGATATTTCACTCTTCAGGGCTCTGACGCCTCAAGTGTGCGATTGTGTGTTTCTGCAGCTTATCTCCAAGAGCTGCCAGAACTGCATGAAGATGACACTCCAGCTCTGTAATTATAGGGCTTGGTGGTGTTTAACTTTTTCCTCTCTGTTTGTTTTATATGCTGCTATTCTCTTTGATTGCTTTGTTGCTGCGTGGAGCAGAGATGTTGCCACAGTGCCAGTGGCGGCTGTTGACCTTAAGGTCAATCTGGCAGCAGGTTCTGAGTTTTGACAGGGGCAGCCAACTGTGGAGAGAGGAGCACGCCTTTGGGCGCTCAATGTGTTCCATCAATGTTTGTTAGTCAAATAAACTGCATAGTATCACCCCTTTGTCTTTTATTAACAGGGTGAACCAATGACAAATTCAGTTGGAGCCAGGAAGCTGTGACAGTCAATGTAACCTGCCTCTTTACATTATGAAGTCCTAGTAACAATGCTAAAAGGCTTACTGCTTACTGCTGTCATTGCACATTATCCCTCTTCCTGATAACATGTGCAGGCTTACAGTAAACACACACACACACACACACACACACACACACAAACACGCAGCTTCTGGGAGAACAGTTACAGTTGCAGTTGATTGATGACATCGACATACTGTAAGCGATGGACGTTTTCAACTGTGCAGTATTTCACCTCCTGAAGCAGGAGGGGTCACAAGTGCATGAAAACCTCATTACAGGGATGAGTCAGGGATGTGTGTGGTGAGAGACTGGCCTGTAGTACTGCAGGAGGTGAATGAAACAATTAGTTTCTGCTGTGTGAGAGCTACAAAACACACATTTCCCTCTTTTGTAAAGATAGCCTGCAGAAGTGCCACGATCGGTAACTCTCGGGGACTTTTCTTTTTTCACACAGTAGCCCAGAAAATGATTTTTTAGTTGCATCAGTGAGTAATACGCCCTACTTTATATGATGTTGTTACATCATTCTACAAACATTACATACTATTTTTCTGAAATACATTTTTTTAGGGAATTCGGTAACTGACTTTTGAAACATGGACTTGATGTTCTACATGTTCTACTACATTGTCTTCGGGTTGTCCTGCTGGTAAAACCAAAGAGTGTGCATGACAGGACTGTACATATGACTGCTACCTGACTCATACTGTGTCTTCACATCTCTCCCTGCATTTTAAGTGTGTCTGTAATTTCTGTATAGTACGTCACAGACTGAAAAAAATGACTTAGCCAGTGTGAAGAGACAAAATGGAAAAAGAGCTACGCTCATTTTTAGGCTTAATGAATAAAGGCATTGCTGTGGATATTTTATTTTGATGAAATCATCAAATCAGTTTTGGTGCAAAGTGAGTTTGTTTAAGCAGTGCATGACCTTTTGATATTCCAAATGACACAGTAGGACTGTTGCACATATACTAATTAAGTCATGACGATTTTAACTCTGTTGATCAAGGATTTTTTACATATGGTATAAAAAAATAGATAGATCTTTATCTGATCTGATCTGATTTTTTTACCTAATATAGATATCAGTGTCAGCCTCAACATTTCAGTATTGGTTGGGCTATAGTTTGACTGTAAAATAACTATTGTGTATCAGTGTTTCCTTTTCAGTCTGTTTATGTAAAAACTGTTCAAACATTAGAAGCCACAGAACAAATATCATAGCTGTGATATTATCAAGAGAAACTAACTACCTGTTGACTTGGCAACTGATTTTTGTAGAAATGTTTTCTGCTTCAAAAGCCACGAGTTTCCTCCCACAGCAGTTCCAGGATTCCTGAATCTAAACTGTTCCCACATCCTCAGATGATGTGGGTGTGTTTGATTTCCCATTCTCTTACAGTCTGACTCTCATGTGTAAAGTTTAGGGTGTATTTTGTGAATATTTTCATGTTTGTGGATTCAAATGTAACTGTCCAATTTCACAGTAATATCACAGATCCCAAAAAAAGACCCAAAACTCAGGTTACATTCAGGTTGGGCCAGAGCCACCCATACAGACAAACAGACATACCAAAATAAGTCAGGTTTCCAATTCACATGTAGTGCAAGTTTTAACCAAATTTCCAGAAAATCTGTATATTAAAATGCCAATTAATGTGTGCTGTTATGCGAATGTTAGGAGTTGAGCACACTGAGATAAACAGTTGATGGAGCAAATTCTCCAGTTGGGTGCCATTAAACCACTGCAGAAGAAGAGGGTGCAACGAGATGACGTAATTAAATCAAACGGTGGAAACGTGATTTATATGTTTGTTTAATGTGAGGAAGGTTGCGGTCTCCTCATCGCTCCACACAGATCTGATGTTTTCGTCTCTCTTGTGGAAGCTTGAGTGGCAAAAAAAAAAAAGGTTTCCACCTGAGCCAAGCATGAAAACGTTTTTGCGATATTTCCAACATTTTACACTCTTATTTTTTTTAATACTCAAATTGAAACTGCGGATGGATGAAGGTGCACGTATAGATAGATGTTGTGAGAGGTGTTCCTGCCAATGCACCACAACGAATACATTGGGACACTTTTGTTATTAGTATTATTGTGAGTAGTCGTAGTTGCTTCTCGGTTCGACCCCACTGGTCGGCTGGGGCCTTTCTGTGTGGAGTTTGCATGTTCTCCCTGTGTCCGCGTGGGTTCTCTCCGGGTACTCTGGCTTCCTCCCACCATCCAAAGACATGCAGGTTAATTGATGATTCTAAATTGCCTGTAGGTGTGAATGGTTGTCTGTCTCTGTGTGTCAGCCCTGTGATTGACTGGCGACCAGTACAGGGTGTACCCCGCCTCTCGCCCAGTGTCAGCTGGGATTGGCTCCAGCCCCCCCAGGATAAGCGGTATAGATAATGGATGGATAGTTGTAGTTGCTTCATTATTATAAAGAATGCATATTAATTCAATAAAAATTAAAAACACTGCTTCTTTATTCAAAAGAAAGCGAATGCAGTAACATACAACACATAGTAGTGGTAGTACCAGTCATAGTGGTAGCATTTCAGGACACAGGTGATACAGGGCACCCATTATACATTTATTCTACTTTATATGGTGTGGGTGAAAACATTGTTTAAATATTCACTTGTTTAAGCAGAGGGTTGTCATGGAACTATCACTTGAAGGAGCAAAAAAGAATCAGATATGCCTATATAAGATACGCAGAGCGAAAAGTTCCCAATATGTGTATAGCACACTTTATCTGCAAAAGGAAAGATAGTTCAAAACAGCTAGAGGTCTCACCATGTTCCACAGAGACATTGTTTAATCATATTTAATGTGCCTTATCTTGAACTATTTTAGGAAGAGAATTGATACCCTCACTTGCATGACTGTATTGAGGCTGACGGATTGTTAAATGTGACTATTGTGCCTGATTGTGCAGAGACGAGATGACTAAAAGTGGAGGGAAGATTAGTGAATGCTTCAGTGTTTACTGGGAATTCTTCCATGGTCATAGCATAAGTGCTGAAATAGACAGATGCAAATGGACATTAGAACAAACAGTCGAGCGCGTCCGCTTTGTATGAATAAGGAGCAGGGAAAAGTTGAGTGAGAAATATCCAAGGTCTTAGATGAGTCTGAAAAGATGCAGAACTTCTCCCTCTTTAGGGGTTTTCCCCAAGCTTGCTTAAAAAAAAAAAAACTCCACCCTTGTGGTTTGAAATGCAAAGTTAACAGTTTTACTCAGCCCCCTAAGGCTTGTATAGTCTCTCCTAATCTTTTTTAATGTGTCAGAAGGCTTTCTTGAGAGTCTCTGTGAAATTTCACACTTAAGTTGTTTGCAAAGTCAGTCTGAATCACAGTGTAGAGTGAGGGTTAACTTTTCTGAAGGCATTAGGGAAAACTTTTTTAAAACTGTGTGTTTTTGTTTGTGTATGGAGGGGGTGTTAGAGACAACAACACAGTATGCATTCAGACTGATGCTATATGGTAGGTTGGACACAGGCAGGTCAGATAATACAAAAAGGCTTTAGTGAATCCTTAATTCCGTAATCTAATTTTAGGCGCACATGTAAACAAGCCTCGTCATCATCAAGTAAAATTGCATCAAAATAAACTTTACTCCAAAGTACTGTTTGCGTTTAATTTGAACACATATATTATTAATATGATCTATTTCAAAGGAACTATATTGTGATGAAATGATCATATTGTTTTACAAAATTGCGTTGTTCAAATCGTTGTAAACCTAACAAAATGAAATTTTTTTTTTTCCTCTGTGAAGAGTCCTGTCTACAAAACAAAACAAAACAGTGGAAGCAGTGGAAGTAATAACGAGAAACGGAGCAGATATTTTTTGTCATGGTGGAAGCAATACGCTGCCATAATACATTGATATTGGAAACATATTTTTATTAATAATGTAATATTGATGTCCGCCATATTGCCACGCCTCTAGTTAAAATATTACCACACATACAGTAGCATACAGTAAATGTTCATAGTTCAAAGTGATGCATTAATAATACATTAAACTAAAGTATATACATTTGACTTACATTAAACTACAAGATACGAGCATCTGATTCCTCCTCATTGAGGCAATATACTTAATAGCCAAATAAACATCTTTCTCCTGAACGAGAGAGTGACATTATCATTGCCTATTGTCTGCGTCCTAACTATCAATCTCTTCCCTTTAGTAGTCATGATATTATCTCAGACCACACTCATTAACATGGACAGGTCAAAGGCATGCAGCATCTAAAAAGGCAGCTTAGTTAATATGAAAATCTTTTCCACAACACAGACATTTTTGTTCAGATTGTATGCATTTGATTAGTTTCATCACCCTCAGAAAGGGGCGAATCCATTCTCTTAATGTAATTTGTGGAAAATGTACCATGACAGTGTAATTATTTTGAGGGGGCCAATTTGCATTTCCAGTGCTCTGCTAACCAAATGCTACTGTAGGTTCTAAGGCCTTAAAGATAAATTAATAATCTGGAGTATTTAAAACCCATGAAACATTTAAATTAAGTAATTTCACTTCCTAAAGGGCATAGTGGAGATTTTTCCATACACATGCAGACAGAAACACTTTTTAAATAAACATCAGCACTAATCACTGAGACAGAAATCAGAGTGAGAGCAGAAAATATTTTCTGGAGCTTTTAATGGTTCCTTGGGGGCTTCCCTCTGACTTAGATTAGATGGGATTTAGACAAATTTGATGGATGCACCTCTTTTACCAAAACTTGGATTTTTTTTTTTATCTCAGTACATTATTCACAGACAAATTTTACTGCATACTTTCCCACTGATAGAATTACAACATGTGTGATTTTTATTCAATTTAAGCAAGGAATTACAAAGGAGTGTAGCAGTGCAGCAAAACATAGATATTTGGGGCATTGCTGTGCAGCAGGCTTTGATCAACTTTTAAGGGAAATCGATTGGAATTGTTGCTCTGCCCCAATTTATAACACATCTCATCAAACTGAGTTGCAAAGGGTCTAAAGACTACAAGTGTTCATTTTTGTTCCCCTAGTGCTGCAAATTTAGTAATTGACTCTGATTTTTGGCTTCAGGCAGTAACCTAATAAGGCCATCCAAGGTTAATGACAGACCCTTTTTAGACTGGCTGAACGTCTGACACCGATATGTAGTGGTAGTGAAAAACAATTATTACTTACATGAGAGACACTCAGGGCAGACGCCTCTGACATCTGAGTGAAATGTTGTTATTCTGTGTTATTCACTGCTTTATTTTGCTATAGTTTGGCCTGTGCATCAAATGCCACAGTTGTTCAGATGGTGAGAATCCCAGCTGTGGGTTGTGTTGCTGCTTTACAGCCATCTCTTCCCAGGAACACCAGTGCCACAAATCTCAGTGATTTAACATCTTTCCCGTCCAAACAGCTGGAGTCAGCACAAGTGTCATGTGCCACTGCCAATCTGCTGTCATGGCGTCCTTTGCCAAACAATTTATCGCTTCCCCTCCTGCTTTATTAGCCATAGATTATGGGTGGTCGTGGACAGTGTAGAGCCTCTGCTGTCGAGGTAGCCTTGTAATTGACTCTGGGGAGGCAAAGTGGATAATCATTTGAGCGTAAGCCACAGTATCAGTAAATAGCCGTTGAACACAACTGTTGTATTTCCACCATTCAGCAGGATTTAATTGATCAAAGTTTTCAGTGCATTCTGTTACTGGTACTTGCTAGTTACAATGCTTTTAAGCCATGTTAGCAGCATGTCTGTCGGTCAGTCCACCGCTTTGGTCCAGATTGAAATATCAAATATCAACAACTATTTGGTGGATATCCATGACATTTTTTGCACACATTCATGGTTCCCAGAGGATGACTCCTGCTGACTTTGGTGGTTTTCACTTGTCCTGTGAAATATTTCAACATCTACGAGATGGATTGACACAAACTTTGGTACAGACATTCATGTTTCCCAGATGATGAATCCTAACGACTTTAGTCATCCTCTGACTCTAGCATCGCCGTAAGGTTGACATTTGTGATTTTGAGTGAAACAACTTTTAGATGGGTTTCCATTAAATTTGGTAAACATATTCAAGCCTACCTCAGGATTAATTTTAATAACTTTGGTGATCCCAATCTAGCGCTATCATCAGGGCCAAAATTTCAAGTTGTCAAATACTTGCAAAACTAATGACATTCCCATCAACATCTTTGTGTTTATTGCCAATTAGTTAATGTTATCATGCTAACATGCCAAACTGAGATGTTGAACATGGTAAAATCATACCTGCTTAACATCAGCATGTTAGGATTGTCATTGTGAGCATGTTAACATGCTGACGTTAGCATTTTAAATTTATTGTATTTAGAATATTGCCTTATGTGTAGTTCAATGTGTTTTTCATTGAGCAATAGTGCAATTTAGTTATTTGGTTGTTTATTTTAACTGGAACTTAACTTTTCTACTGTTTTTCAGAACTCTGGATCCTCGGCAGCCTCCACCACCAGTGCTCCAGTGACTGGTTACAAGCGTATGGTCATTCCAACCCAGCCACCTCTGACTGCCACCAAGAAGTCTACGCCCAAACCTCAGGCTCCTGGGGGAGTCTTGTCTATCTCCCCTTCCTCTGTCAGCCCAGTGGCCAAGCCTCTAAGCCACACAGCTCCTCAGCCTGTCCCAGCCTCCTACGCTACAGCCTCAACCCCAAGCCAGCCAACCTTCAATGTCCAGGTGAGGTCGGCCCAGCCTGGCCCCCAGCATCAAGCCCCAGGTGGGCACCATTTTGGCCAGCAGCCCATTCGCAGCCCTGCACAGGTGCATTATATGCCTGCCCAGCCCAAAGGTCCCGACTTTGCCTATGGACCACCACAGCCTGGCTTCTCTCCGATGGCGCAGGGTGCATATCAAGATCAGTACCATCCAGGAATACACCAAGTAGGTGGCTTAAGCTCCAGGAGACCTGAGCTGGCCCCCTCCCAAGCATACCAACCTCAAGGCCCCAAGAAAACCTACATCACAGATGTACCACCAAGCTTGGCTCCCTACACTTCTGGACCAGCTGTTCCACCAAAGGTAAGAATGTTTTTCATCGTATAACATACTCGATCAGTCCACTTATTTATCCATCCATCTATCCTTTTCATAATTTTTTGCCACTTTTCATACTCTGGACTGGTGGCATTGGGCTAGGCAGACTAGCCCAGGCCTCCATTTCCCCAGCTACGTCTCCCATCTATGTCTTCCTTCTGGAGAATCCCGAGGCGTTCCCAGGTCAGCTGGGATATTTAATCCCTCTAGCGTGTTCTAGGTCTGCCCTGGGGCTTCCTCCCAGTTAGATATCCCTGGAATACCTCCACAGGGAGGAGTCTAGGAGGCGTCCTAATTGGATGCTTGAACCATTTTAACTTGCTCTTGTTAAAACTAAAGCATAGCAGTCCTTCTTCAAACCTCTCTGGGATTTCTGAGCATCTCTGTCTGGAAGACTTAGTCCAGACACCATGGGAAGAAAACTAATTTCAGCACTTGTATCCAAAACTCTGTTTTTTTAGTCGCTACTCAAATTCTGTGACAGTAGTTGAGGGTTCCAACAAATCAGAAGGTAAATATAGAGCTTACTATAGAGTTTATTCCAGTACAACATCTGCATGACTGAAATCACTTCATTAATCCACCTTATGCACATTTGCGTGTATTGTATACAGTATGTGTGTGTTATTATGCATACATTTGTACAGCATCGGATAGAATGCAATAGGGAGCTGCTTGCCATCTTTCATTGAAATGCTCAGAATAAACAGTTGTTTTAACCTTTATGAATTTTTGAAAGATCTTCCCTGTTGGGGGTTTACACCATCTGATTTCATATCTCTTAAAAGGCAGCTCATATTCATGTGTATATACTGTATCTACCCATTGTGCATTGTAAACCTAACCTTAGCTTTATGGTAATGTTCATTTTTCATTTTATTGTGTAGAGGTGAAAAATGTCCAAAGTTAAAAATCTAAAGGTAAAAACACAATTCTTTATGTTTTTATGCATCTGTGTAATTATAAGTACTATAGTATAGTATATACTGTATGTGTGCACGGTTCGGATTTTGTCAGTCAAAATTCAATCATCTAAAAGTTGAAACAATTGGCCATTTGTTGAACCCCTCCCCCAAACAGTGATTGTCCAATCATAATTTAGCAATGCAGGCAAGCTTTGGATTTCTCCACATGTGGCAAAAGTATATGGAATAGATTAAACAGTGTGTTTATCTCTTCAAATTGAAGCTGCAATCGTGAGCATGTCTAGCTAACTTACTAAGCTGACTACCTACAGTAGTAACTGAGTGTTACTTCCAAGTCCAAGGAGCACATAATTAACTACATTAGTTTATGGTAATAGTAATAGTTTATTACAGGTTGCATTAAAAAAGCCCTGTTTACGACTAGCACCATCCACTGTGTAGTGCTTCTCCACTGTGTGGATTCTCTAGGAGTTTAGGGTAACATTAGCGGCTCTGTCATGCTTTTTGTTAGATTTGGGGAGACTAAACTCCACCAACCCCAGCCAACATTACCCTAAATAACGTTAAGTTAAGCTCATCAATTAGTCCTCATTCTAAAAACCTTTTTCTTATAACGTTAAAAGTGAAAACATACTGTGAAAATATAAGTAAAAGTACGTAAGATAAGAAGCCAAACAGGCTTATGTTAGAAGTATATCACAGTCTAATGTTGCATATTTCCTTTTCATACTTCTAAAACTAGAATTAACTAGTTCTACACTACAATACAAGACCAACACTGTTTCTTATTTCCACATCTTCTACATGGATCATCATGAACTGGTGAAGATGAAGAATGTTTTGCCTGGGACATGCAGCTTTAGTCTCAGTCTTTTAGCACAATATTATGTATATAGCCATCAAGTGCATGTTTAGACCCCTATTACAGGGTTCTTGTTTTAACAAGTCAGTTGAAAACAATAAAAAGTCAGCCAAAGACAGCATTTTCCAATGGCTTATGGAGCTAAGGTTAGCCTAGTTAGCAAGTTAGCTACAGCTGATGAAATCTCCTTGTGACACCTGACAAAGTTGCCGGCTAGACAAGAGAAGCCTGTCTACCTCTGTATGGTATCAAGGAACCACTGTTTCAAAAATTCAAAAGAATTTGAGTTGTAAATCTGCCACTGTTATAATTGTAATATGCGCTGTGCGAGAACAGTAAGTTTGACAGGCGTATCAACAGTAACTAAGGGGGCAGGACTTAGCAACAAGCAGCCAAGTAGACTGGACTATCTTCTCATTTTCTACGCCTTGTGGACAGGGAGATAAATGTTTATATCATTTTGACATTTTTTAACAATTTTTAGATTTAATAGTCCATTCTTAAACAGTCTCGTAAGTGTACTATGCCATGCACACAAAGGAATTAAATGCTAACTAACATAAAAATAACATATTTATAATAAGGATAAATAGTATAACATTTAATCTTGGCAAGAGCAGTATGAGACTGTCATAGGCCTGGCATCAAGCCAAATGCATTGCACGACGTTGGATCCAGCACTAGACCTTTTTATAGAACTGTACATGACTGAGAAGAATTACAAAAAACTGTCGTCCCTTAGAACAGAGTAGTCAATGCCACAGAGACAGCTATTCTAATCGCAATATATCCAGCCGTCGACAATCTCTGGAAAGTGAAAGGCCCTTGAGTTTTCTTTAATTCAAGGATTTTATGCTGGTTCAAAATACAAACTGGGCCTCCCAGCCTCTGGGAATAGCTCATCAAGGACTGTTCTTTACTAAATACAAATTAGCTTCAATATTGCACAGAATATCTTCAAAATAAGTCTAATTATATTTATTCAGAACAAAAGTCTATTTTGCTTGAAAAGCTCTCTTTGGTCCCAGTATGATGCATTATTAAAAAACAAAAAGGTGGCGTTTAATAGATTTGTGAGCATCTCTTTGATTTCAGATAAAAGCAAATCACTAATTTTTTCAGATATAGCGTGTACGCTATATATATTTGTCTTCCTTTCCCAAGGATATACTGTAGCAGTATAATAGGCTCTGTGCCTCTCTCCCCTCATGCTTTATTTGAATGCTTGAAACATATCTGGAAACTTAATGCTCCATATGCACACATTCAGCTAGATGATGTGCTATGGTGTCACATCATGTTTGACCCGACCCTCCCCTAAAACATTGTATCCAAACCTTAGCTCTAATCTGTTTTTTTGTTTATTTGTGTCCAGTATAGCAGATCTTTAATGCCAAAATAAACCAGAGACACTATAAAGGCAAGATTAGACTGAAAGTAAAATCTGTCAACTTTGCATTTATGATTACCACTGTGCTTGACCCAATGTCGTGACATGTTCATAACCTTCTACAAATTGTGTTAAATCTACTTAAAAGAAGTGGGTTGTGCCTCTTTCAATCTGTTGTGTAAAACATAGTCAATTAAAGGAACTATTTACATATTTGTCATAATAATAAAAAAATGATCTCTAGTCACTGGATTTAATGGTGATTTTATGTAATACCCGAGACTTTCTCAGTTGGGGGTCTGTCTTTGATTGAGGACTTTATTCAAGAGATCATTTCACATAATTGAGGGTATTCATAGAAGGTCAGTGTCATTAGAAGTCTAAGATGAACTCCTTGGATGAAATTCTATGATCTAGACTTGTTCTGCTCTGCCCCCCACCTCACCCCATGCCAACCCCTGCCACCCAGCACCCAATCCCTCAACGTGTTCTTACTCACACGTAAAGGGAAGGTGTAAGAACAGCTTCTCACATCAACAGGCTCCAAGGACGCTTAATTACCCAAATCCACCAGTGTTTGATCTCTATTGTAGTCCAAAAAATTAACAGATTTCATGGCTGCCGGTTAAACATACCAATTTCCACGAGTCTCTCCGTCTTTCCCGAAATTGGAGGAAAGCTAAGCTGGATGATGACTTGTGTTATAGCTGAGCTTGAGTGACGTTTGACAGGGGAGGATTATTTTGAACTGCTCAATCCCTGCAACCAGTTAAAACCCCCTCGAAGGTCAATGATGGTTTCAGCTGTCAAATGTGTTTAAATATCTGACATTTCTCTGCCTTCCGGTCCTGGCTACTTTGCCTTTTGACCTGCACAAGAACATTCACATATGGTGCCATCAGGATGTGTCCAAAAGATGTGTGACTTGGCATGAATTCTTATTAATCTCCCAAAATTGTGTTTGAACTAGTGAAACAAAACTCCCACCTCCAAAAGAATGCAGTTAGCAACACTTGTGGAAATACATCAAAATACGCAAATCACTCTCGGTGCAAACATTACTTGAGAAATGATCTTTGACAATTCATTAATTTGGTATTTAAATGGTAAATACTGATTTTTATGCAATCTATTTTTATAAACATGTTCAACTGGAATGCATCATAGATACCAGTTCATTCTTGCTAAGGCTAATTTCATAGGTATCACGAGGAAACTGCAACCTCTGATTTTTTGTGCAGATAAACCAATATCAGCAACAGCAAGTTGTCTGTGGCTAAATAAAGAATATTTCTGACCTGGTTCTGACCAAGTTATTTATATAGAACAGCAAAAAACTAAATTACTGAGGGCATTTCAGTAAAACAAGGAATACAAAAGTACATAAAATCCCAAAGATAAATATAACATTAGCTAAAAATGATAAAGTAATAGTTAAAGCAATTTAAAAAAGCTTAGAAATGAAAAAAAAAAACCCTTAATTGAATGAAATAAGACCGCACCACTTAAGTCACCTGAGCACCAAAAAACAGCTAGGAGTCAAAAATTACACCTAGATTACAGGCTTTTAGTTTGACATTATTTGATAAGGCACCCAGACTAGAAGAGAGACTATTAATAATGCAAGTACTGGGAGCAGGTGGGGCCATTACAAGGATCTCTGATTTGGAGCCATTTAAGTGCAGGACATTTTTAGACATTCAGTTCTTAATATCAACAAGAAAAGATGCAGGATTTACGTAGTACCAGCCTATAATGAGGCATACAGTTGTGTATCATCCACATATCAATAGAAGTTGATATTACTGTATGTACTGTGGAATATATATCACAGAGGGTGAATGAAAATAAGGAATGAAAGGGGACCCATGATAGACCCCTGGGGGACTCCACAAAAACACAAAATTTGGCATTGACAATGGCTGCATTTGTTTTTCTACTATGTGGAAACTCAACACTGATACAGTCTCAGATCGTCCTTAATCTGCAGTGTATGAATATTACAGTAAAAGGAGCCGTTCTTTCATGTGCACGAGAGGCACTCATATTTATGCCTGGACAGGCGATCAGGCCGAACACTTGCTGTGTTTACATCATACATGATGCCTTCTCCTCAGGAGATTGACCCCAGCTGCCCTACCCCCAAGAACTATGAGCAGCTCTTAAAAAAGCAAGCTGGCTGAGTGGAATGTTACCAGCTCTGCTGTAGATTACCAGAGAGGATTCTTTGCTTGGTGCAGGGTTACCCCATGTAACTACAAAGTGAGAGCCCAGGGCTTCGACAAGATGAAGACATGTTATCTGCAGCCCTGTGATCTTTTCTCTGTGTGTAGAAGCACCTTGAAACTAATTGAACTTTGTTCTACACCAAACAAACAAAATGGTTATTCTAAACTATGTATTGGTAGACAATTGATAGTCCCATTTTTTTATTTATTTTTTTTAAATTGCAACATAGATGTTATAGTCTTTTAGAAGTATAGCCTTTTTGACATTGGAAATTGGTTCAGATCATTGACTGATATAATACACATTCACTATCTTTTTCCGACCCCTGATACATTTTAATTTCTTTCACAGCACCATCGAGCCATTATATTGAAAGCTCAACCACATATTTTTGTGTGTTTTTCTACAGTCTTATCTACAGAATTTCCCTCTGGCTACACGAAAAAGAAATAAATATTTCTTTAGAATTCCTTAGTTTATCCTATTTTTGCTAAACCATAAAGTGTTAACACATCATCAGAAAAAGCACCCTTAAATTCTCACTGTGCACCTCAACACATTTGTTTATTTGCTATTCAAATGCCACCGTGTTTAAAGGACAAAATCATGATTTCTATTTCTGTGTAGCAATTTCTGCCAAATTAATGTACAGTGGAGCATTCAGAAAAATGACACCACTAAAATAAGCTTGTGTGTGTGTGTGTGCATGCATTTGGGTGAAAGGTGCAAGCATAATTACAACACATTCCATGCAGACAGTGATATTGTCTTTACAGCACAATTAAAAGCAAAAATGAGTCATGATTTTAAAAAAGCACACCCACTCATATCTAAGTATGAATACTCCAATTACACCTGTGAGCCACTCTGCCCTTTCAACAATTTCTTTGTTTCTTCTCATACTGTTCAAGAAATCAAGATTATACAAAGAAGCACAAACAACAGGCACTTTGCACTATGTTTATTGATTCATTCTCCCATAGAGTAATTATTCACCTAAAGTGAACTGTTAGCTTGAGTAAAGCAAATATCTCTGCACTAATACTACACATTAGTAATCAATAGTGCATATTAGCCCAGTATGTCCACATTTTGGGTGTTTATTTGTTAAACAAACAGGACACATAGCTTTTGCTGCCTTAATGGAACCGGTGAGGTTGTGTTTTTGATATGGGGAGTCAAATGCATGATATGCTTCAAGTTCATTAAAGGTACACTGTAGTTTTCTTGTAAACAAATACACTTTCTGTTTACATTCAGTGTTACTCACCCAAACGCTTTCTGTATATCGTTGAGGGCTGACAAATGTGTTGAAATATTTTCTGTCCTTATAAAACATTTGCAAAGCTGATTATTTTGACATTTTGAAACCTACATTGTTTACGTTCATGTTTACTTGCTAGCAGTGTTCTTCTTCCCTGCCTTTGCTGGCACATTAATGTGTTTCTTGGCGCATTACCGCTGTGTGCATGAACGAGAACAAACAAACATTGCTCCATAGCGCTACTAGGCTACCTTTAAGTTGTGAGAACACTGTTGCTAGGGGACTGACAATAAAACAGACCCTTACTCTGTTTAGTTTTCAGAAATGGTTAATGATGCTGTGACTTCTGCATTTCAGTGTTATGATAGCAACAGACGTCTTTAATAATAAAAAAAAAAAAATGGAAAGGTAACCTCCATTGGCTCCAACATTTTTGAAAACCTCAGCATATGTCATGAGTGGTGATCTCTTTTAAAAAATATCCCTTTTTCCATGTAGCCTGGTGAATACCACAGCAGTGGGTCATTCAAGTTGACTCCTCTTGTAAACACAGCAAACACGACCCCTCTTGAAGGCACCATTTTCTATACACATAAACATCATAGATATGTTTTTCACTGAAAGCTGCAACAGGCGTCGGGTAGGGATGTGCATGACAATTTGTTGTTGATGTTTTTAAACTAGGCTGTGGACTTTGTGAGGTTTCAAAATATCTAGTGAGTTGGGGGGGTGGGGGAGGGTTTGGGGCAGATTCTGTAAGGTGCAAGGCTAAAAGGCTGTTTGTAACTTAATGGATACACTGTCATTTTACATTCACATAGCGGATATAACTAATAGTGTAAAGCCTACCACATTTTAATGACTAAAATTAAAAAATGATGATGTGGGTAGTGTAAATATTAAGTTAAAAATGATATTCTCGTAGTCATTTGAATAAGAGTCTATGCACAGACCCTGTCACATACTACAGAAAAAGTCATGAGGCAGTAAATCCTTACACCCTCCCCGCTCATGTCAGTTTGGATTATTAAATCTATTGGCACATATCGGTTAACCTTGTAACCATTACACCTCTAATGCAGGTCAGACATTGTCACAGGGATCAGTTGGATTCCTCTAGCACTGCACATGTACAAGCTACTGTATATAATTAGTGCTGTGCCGACAACCACGTTGTTGGATGTCATGATGTTTGGTGGTGGTCCACACAGGCTCTGGTTACTGAATTCTTCATGGACTAAAGGTCAGTCCGCTAGACCTGATCTTTGAGGTCGGTGATGGAGAGTGGGTCCCCTTATGTTTCATGTCATCATGCCAACACATCAGAAAGCTTCCTTCCAGTAGCTGTTTCCAGGCTTAAAACAGGGCTGTAACAAATCTCAAATGCAAATTTAGCCACAAGCGACAACAAAAACAAATTAGGCACATTATGTTAAAATGATTAACGGTCAAAGCTGTGGGCCTTTTGTGATAGGCCTTTGCAAATATGAAAGTAATTGGTTAAAAGTTATGTTAGCCATTTTTCTGAGTAACTTATTGTCGCTATGTTTATGGTCAGATACAGTCTGTATCAAGAACAGTGTGTCACTAGGGTATGGGAGTTATGACCTTATTTGAAGGGGATTGATAGAAAGCATTTCATACTATAGCCATTTTGAGGACTGCTAAATTAATAAAATGATTACTAATTAAATGAGATTTTTAATTATTCACTTGCATAAATGACAAACTTACCATATTTAGTGTTTGATATATGAAACCAACATCAGGAAAATTAAAGGTACACTGTGGAGTTTTTGACCACTAGTAGTGCTGTGGAGCAATGTTTTGATGAGCGGGCCCCTGTTTTGTTTGTAATTCACAACACATTTTCCTACCAAAGGTTTCAGGCACTTCCACTGATTGTCAATTGGTGGTGGTAATGTGCCAAAAAGTGCAGGGAGTTAAGGAATAAGGGAGTTTTGGTGAGAAATAAAGAACGTGAATGTAAATGTGTTAGTTCATAAGAAAACCCTGCAGGACACCTTTAAATTTCATTTTGCAATTTAGAGTAGAGATATAAATAAAAAATTTCAATCCTTCATGACCTGACTAATAAAACCGTCCATTTGCTGTTGTTTCGTTTCATTTACAGATTTTGCACTACGCTTCATTCACAGTGATTCTAAACATTTAACCACCCAGCTGGACTGTAAGCACACACATGCCAAAAACCCCACAGGTATTTTTCCAGGGAAAAGCAGAAGATATTGGCAAGAATTCCAGGGAAATACCAGGATCTTAATTCCCACCATTCAACCCTAGTGTATAGTCATGCACATGACACATGCACAGATTCTAACATACTATATTACTAAAGGGTTTCACTTTGTAGAACCAAACCCCTAATTATCTACAAAACCTTACAAAGTGAATTTATTTGAAATTAAATGAAGACTAGGTCAACACTTTGATTAAGTAATGCTCAGTTTTGTACATAAACTTGCAGGGTCCACTCAGAAATAGAGGGCTGTGTTGTTTTTCATGTTATTTTTTTATTATTGTTTTTTTGATTGGCCAGTTTATTCATTCAGTCAGTGGTAACCCTCAGTAGATCAGAAGTGTTTGTCACATAACCGCTCATAAATAATAGCCCCTGCCACCCTCTTCTCCTCTGGCCCCTTCTGAGACGAACAGCATGGCTGGTAAATAACTGGCCAAATCGATAGCTGTCATTGCAGTTCAGTGAGCCCCGACAATCTAAAATGTCTGAGCAGTTTGTTTATTTTCTTGTTTTCAGTTTCTTATTGCTGGCCTGTAGTGAAGAGATGCAGATGTATCCTGCAGTACTGCGATTATTCTGCAGCTTTAAATGTGCTTAGTTTATGACACGGTGGGCAACAGAGTTGTGTAAAGAATTAATGTAATTAGTTTACTTTGGTTAATGAAAAAAAAAGCACTGGTCAACTGAGTGACACTGTTTGATTGTGCTAATGTATTGATCCAAGCATCTTGCCCACTAAGTACAATCTACATGAAGGTATGAAGTTGTCTTGGTTCAGTGAGACACCAGGCAGCCAAAACCACCTGCATAAACAGTGGCCCCTGCTGGCTCCTTGTGGACATGGTCTCCTGTCAGTTTTAATTCCTCTCTGCACAAAAACAAAATTTCTCTGGGTTTTTTTTTTGACTGTTGCTGAAACTAGATTCCTCTCTGCCCTCTTAACATCCTCCTCTGTCCACAAAAAGGACTCTCATCCGCCCCTGGCTCAGAGTCCATGAAACGTGTGCACTTTCTAAACATTTTTTTCCCATCAAGGAAGCATCCCTCAGCGGATCAGGCTTTATGTATTGTTGGCTCCAGCATTTTAGTGGTAGTGTTTGGTCAAGAGATATCCTTCAGGGTGTCATTCAGATAAACCATGCGGTTGTTAAGGTGGAAAGGAGAAGGATACATCACGGTTTGCTTAGGAGGCAAAATTACACAGGAGATCGACAACACTGTGTATTACAAAAGGGAAGTGCAGGTTGCCAATACATCGATTTGAGCACATAACGTGTATGAATGTTCATTATGTCCACCACATGTGTTTAAATATAGATCCGTACTACCACAGGTTGAATCAGCAGGGAAATACTTTGAGCTCTCACCCAAACCAGGGAAACCTGCATCCTGTGTAATATGGTGTTTGCTGCATTCACGGGATTGTAATGGCATACAAAGAGACGCCAAATAAGTTTTATCTCCGTCCCAACAATTTGTGCAGTCATTTGTTGTTGTTGTTTTATTTTTTTTTTCAAATTGCTTGTGGCTCCCCGCTCTACACTCTCAGATTTTCAAATATCTGTTTGCAGGGGGATGTGTCAGTTCCGAACAGATGACCTAGTTTTTACACACGCACAATCTTACAAACATTGAAAGGCTCCTCTACATACATTACATGTCTGCGAACAGTCTGAAATGTATCCCTTTATATGATTTCAGTTTACAGCAAAGATTTGAATGTGGAAAATGTCAATTATGGAATTGGTTAATTTTTAATCGTTGGCTGCTCTGTACACAGCTGCTCTACCGTTGACTGTTATTTTTTCTCAGCATTTAATTGCAGCTGAAACAGCATGACCTATTTTGTTTGGAGAGAATATATACTTATATCTGTGCCTCGTCAGAAGGTGGCCCTGAGCTTAATTTGCAGAGCTGTGATGGTTCTTCTCAAAGTGTAATGCATTACAGATTGCTCTTAACCTGTTTAACATTGCAAGAAGCAAATTCATCAGCTGGATTACATAAAGCCACTGACGTCTGATTCATTTCAGACTTAACAAATTCTTCAATTAAACAAGCAGCTGCCAGAAAAATGACAAAGCAACTTTCCCCACAAATATTATTTTTGTCCAAACAAACCACTTTTATTTGAAGTGGAATACCCACCGCATCCTTACGCTGCCCAGCGTGGCATCTTGACATCACCTGTGTTATTAAAACAGAACTGTCCTTTGTATTATCATGAATATAACGCTGTATGGTCAGTCTCACGAATGAATCGCAGTAATGAGGTGCTCTCCAAGGTTTCTATTGAAGTGCGCTGCTGTGTCCCAGTAACACAAACAATCTCTGGCTTTCAAAGGCAGTTGAGAAAATGGGTTTCTGCCGTGTGGAATCAAATTATAAATTGATGGCTCTTAATACTCACATTTTCAAAAAAAGCATCTTTAAGTGTTTTAAACATTTGTTTGATTCTAGACACGACATACTGTATAGCCCCCCTCTCCTCAAAACACCCACCAACACACACACGCACGCAAACACACACTAACTCACTGGAAGGATAGTGTGACTGATCCAGCAATCCTTTCATTGTTTTGGTAAAACAGAGTCGCCTAAGCTGCTATAATCACTCGTTTAGTGTTGCGGCAACAAATGCTTTTTTTAGATATTCCAATCCAATAAAAAATTATACCTCATGAGCCCTAACTAATGCAATGGTCCATTTGCTGTTGTTAATATTACTATTATTTGAATAAGCCATTTCCCTTTCAAAGGCTCTATGTCCATTTCAAATAATACCATTGTGATTTAGGGAGACAAAAAGCCAGGACGTCAGATTGAGAGCTGACTAAAGCTCCTCTTTTAAAAGCCTGAGTTAAAGCTGCAGCTCCATTGACACTAAAGAGCATTTTGTATAGTAAAGTCCATCATCATTTAATCTGTGGATAAATATGTCTGTGGGTGATTATGTCTTTCTTCAGTTTGTGCTGATCATGCAGGAAAATGTTAAGCTATTGTGAAAAGACAGACAATTACTTTTGGTTTAAGGTGCAATATTGCATTAACAGGAAGTTAAACAGAAGCAATACACAGCTGATAGATGACGGCAGGTTTAGAGACACAGATTAGTGTTGTCTTTCACTGGGCTCTCTCTACAGCGTTTGTACTTTTTCCCTTCTGGTTATCACTTTCAGCTCAGTGGTTTGTGCTGTTTATGCAGTGGCTCTTAACCTCATTGTCTTTGCATGTTGCTTTTGAACTGTGTAAAAAAAAGTACTGGCCTAAATATGAGGATACAGCTCATGATTCCTCAAACGTTCAACTGAAGTTGGAAGTCTCCTTAATTTTTGTGAAAGGAAATATAAACAATTATAATAATGTAGCTATTGTGATTATTTTTCAAAATCATTGTTGGACATATTTGTGGAAATATGTCTTAAGATTAAAGCCTCTGGGTGGGTGTTTCCCATGGCAGCTGTTGACTGACATTTGAGAGATGGCGTTGCTAGAAGATGCTCTGTCAACCTCCATGGTGCGCTACTGACAGGGGAGCGTCGTAATCATTTATTCTACCAACATTCATACAAGAACTTATTGCCCTTTTTCAACAAGACCACTTAGCATTGTGTAGCCTGCCGTTAGCAATCTAAGCTATCTGTCCCTTTACATCATTCAACATTTGGGAGGACCCATCGTGTGTTTTTATTTCATCCGGAATTTGGAAGCTAGCAAACTAGGCTAACTACTAAGCTAGTTAGCCTACTTTGCAAATGTTAGCACTGATTTCCATTAGACATTACTTTTTATTCATGTTATTTCAACACTTGCTAAGTCATTAGCAGCTCCTGGGCACTCAGTGTTGTGTTCGAACTGCATCATACAAAGGACTTTCATAGGTCCATTTGTGGTTATGGCAAATGACCAGACAGTCAGAACGTATACCAATGTGTAGTCCTGTAACCTCAGCACAGTTCGTCACCCCGTGTTTTCAGTCACGATACTGGGTAAGGTAGAAAGTGCTAAAATCAGAGATGGGACTAAGCAATGGCTAACAACACCGGCCTCCTGCTAGTTAACTGCCTGGGGGGCTGTTAGAATTTAAGTGATATAACAAATAGATTTTATTGCCTGCCCACCGATACTGCACCAATCAAAAATGTGCGCCCTGCACTCATGGCAGTAAAGAAGTCAAACAAAGACACACACACACACACACACACACACACGCACATATATATATATATATATATACACACACACACACACACACAGTATGTACTTTAATAGTTTGTGCAGAAATAAAGGGAAGTGTTGTTTGTGCCTGTAAGCTGTCTGTATGTGTGCATCCAGACACAAAGAGCAGTATATCAATAAACTATTTGTGTCCTTCTCATAACTTTAGTAATGTTTCATCATTATTGCGACAAAGCAGACCCATGGGTTACACTGCCATGATTTATCCCGCAGATCTGTAAGTTCCCCTTGTTCTGTACCATAGTAGGTGATGATATGTAAATAGTTCCTGCTTCCTGTTCACTTGCCCTCCTTTGTTCCGCCTCCACTAACAGAGATTTAGATCTGATGCCCTGAGAATACTTGTCTCTCCCGTTCACTCTCTATCACTGCAGTGGAAGCAGGAAAGACAGAGCCTGAGGTCTGGTTCTTAGCAGGACACGATGCTGTCAGGGCATCAGGTGAAAGCATGTACCAGGCCCCCTTGGCCCACTCCCCCCCACTCCACTCCTCACTTAATCAGTTCTGACACAATGCCAATTCCACAGTGGGTGGTGCGCACAGCTTTATACATAGATGTGGCAGTCGGGCAGCGATCAGCTCCCACATTCTGCTTTGTCTGCTCACATTTTACTGTCATGCTTTATCAGGTACACGGAACAGTGGTCATTTACAGATGTTATTGTTGTTTTTGATTGTAAGTGGTAACGCGCTGAAAATCGTTTGTCAAGTGGATGACATTTATTGGTCCATCAGGATGTCTTTCAGTGGTATTACAACTGGGACTTACACTACTATTACAGTGGGACGTAGGTGCAGCTGTTAACCCAGTCGCTGCTGAATTTAAGCACTAACTTCAATGAAACTGCGTGTCCTGAGGGCGTAGGCAAAACAATTTACTGAACGGAGCCAGACATAACTGAAACATCACGTCTACAGCACATATAGCTGCTGTATGGTTTCTATTGTTGCCTCTGAAAAGCTGAACAGGAACTGCGAAGCAATCATAAAGCATGCAGGGAAGCAATTTCTTTCTCTTATTCAAGTGAAAAATGATTCCGTGCTGTCACAAAAGAATCCCTAACAAGGTGCTTTAAACTCTCTGGCAGTGCATTGCTGCAGGGTGTCAAAGAGTGGATAGGTATAAATGAAGCTTAAACTCAAAAGTCTGTTTCTGGTAATAGCAGCATTTCGTTCCCTCTCCAATGTGCTTTTGATGTGGAGCTAAGATTAACAGTGTTAAATCGTCCTGTTCACTGTCTGAAACTAACAACACAGGCATAATGAGCAGAATGTTGACAACCAGAGTGTTTCTTTGAGGTATATGAATATTATACAGACTTATTATCTATTCTTTTTTGCAGGTAGTTGTACTAGAATTCAACCCCCTCCACGTACACCTCCGTTGACCATTGTATATTATTAAAAAAAAAGTCATGTAATTTGAGGTGCCAATGGAGGAATATCCAACCACTGAGGAATGTTCCTTTCTCTTCCTAATCCTCCATGATGCAATCCTGGCTGTTTATGGTTGAGTGGCTGAGGAGGCGCAAGGTGCCAAGAATTCCAAGAGCTCCGGCCCAGCTGCTCTCTAGAGAGCACCCCGGCATGGCAGAAAGATTTACACGTCGAAACGCGTCAATCCCTCGAGTTAATGAGGCCTACTGTTTGGGCTTCCATTATCAGCCTGCTGCATCCTGAGCCGGACCGTGCAAAAGTCATGCATCATAAAGTTCTAGGCGCTGTTTGATACATTGTGGACAGTAATCAGAGCTCAGCATTTCTCACTGTTTCTGGGAATAAACTCAGTAGACCATCGCGTGTTCTCACACCAAATCCACAGTACATTCGCATTACCACCTTTAATGTGTTGTTAAAACTACACCTGCTTTAAATATACTCCTGAAACCTTGACTAACACATACAATCAGTCAAATTAATGAAAATGACATGCATACAAATGGTAGTCATCAATAAAACCAGAAGAGTTATTTGACAGGATCTGTAATTACTCTTTCATTCTGAATACAAAAAACATTTTCACTCAATCTCCTATTGACAAATCTGATTCCTTTATGTGACACAGTAAACCACGGACAAATTAGTACAAAACCAGACAGGTCGCCAACATTCACCCAGCTCCCAGATGTCACAATTAGGAACATCTCAAAGGTCAGCTCAGATCTCGGCCCGTGTTACAATATTGAAAATCAAATCTACTGTAAAGATCCAGCCGGCCCCAGATCTAGGGAAGGTCATCCGAGTGTCACTGATTTCTGAAAAAGCTCAGCCACGCAGCACGAAAAGAGTGAAGTTCAGGCCTCCAGGGTGTCTGCAAAGGACACACACACCTGTGACGGGATTGTGCCGTGAGCCGGGGATGGGGGAGCTGCGGATGATTGGCAGAAAATGTCAGGCACAACACGTCAGCCCCATACAGACACACAGCAGGCAGATGTCAGAGACTGCATGATAAGAGGGAGGGCAGGCTCACAAGGAAAGGAAGGAAGTGGCATCTTCAGAGAGTTGTGTCATCCTTCTAAAATCTCTTACAGATTAGGCCTCAACACAGCTCACACCTGAATCTTTTGTGCTCAGAGTAAGACTAAATAACTGACTGATCTCCTGACCTATCACCCAAATGTGTAAGACTTAAAAAAAAAATAGCTTTCTTCTAATGTTTGCCTCCTCTTTTCCTTCTGTTACCATTATTTTCCAAATACAAGGATTAGTCAGGGTCACAGTTTTTTCCACATGCTTGTATTGCACAGAAGGATATGCGCAACCCTTCTGGGCTGCACCACCACTGGGGCCTGAGCCAGGGTCAGATATCTCAGAGGGGAAAGGCAGACTCAAGACCATCCACTGCATGTTGATTACAGTGAATGTTTTCTTTGACCTTGAGACAGCGCTTCATCCTGATTTATTGAAGTTCGACTTGAATTTTAAAGTCGAACCTGGACGTATTTTGTTGAGCAATACATTCTTGCACTTTTTCCTTTCGATTTTAAGCTGCATTTCTGTAACATAGACCACAACTGATACTCGTCAATGAGGTGGAAATACATGCAAGAAACTGAAATGTTCTTCACTGCCTTCGGTCGTCTTTGTGAATCACAGCTATGTTCTCTCCTGGTTCTCAGGGCATTGCTCCCATGGCCCACCCTGAAGACGAGCTGGAGCGTCTGACCAAGAAGATGCTGTTTGACATGGACAACCCACCCTCTGAGGAATATTTTGGTAAGAAAGATAGCTCATCTCATGTGCACTTGGTTAGCAATAGCCATTTTTACAGAAGACATTTTGACATGCCACAGTAGGAAGAGCCACAACAGGTATAAATGATAAAATTACTGGTCCTGCTACTGTGTCGGGCTGTCATGGCTTACTGGGACACTTGAATAGAACAGAACTATCAGCACGTTTATGTTGTGCTGTCAAAATGCCTGCTGTGAAATGCCTATAGCCTTTAAGGGCAGCTTACTGTATTTTTGTCTGAACCCTAAAATGTCCCATGGCATTTTAAACCCTAATCCTATTTCTTAAGCTTGTCGTTTTAAGATTTATGTAGGAAAGTAATGGGACAGTACAGCTAGTTTTTCACACCTGGCATATTAGCGTTGGCTAGTTTTAGCGTCAGGCTAGCATGCTTGGATGGATTGCTAGGTGCAAGGGGCTCGGCGTTTGAAGGCTAGAAAGGTGGGTAGCATCTAATTACATCCACTTTATTGCACATTACTTTTCTTTTTATACTCAAGTAAATTGGTGTGAAGAAACATTTCTAGCTAGCAAGACCACTTTTAGCATCAAAATATAATTGAAATAAAGCTGTTTATCTAACACATACAGCCACTAAGAGCTTCGGCAATTAGTTAAGGCCCAAAGGCACTGAAAGCGTCTGACGTGCACGTTTTGAAGTACACCTATTACTTTAAATGGCCGAACACGCAACAAAAGCGCTACTCCTACCATGGTTCGATTTTGGAGCATCTTATGAGGACCCAGCGGACCAAAGCAGTTTTTTCTGCTCTGCAGTACCTGTAAACAGACCCACCCCGCATCATCTATCATGAACGTGATAAGTTCATAAAACTTAACAACAGCAAATAATTAACATAGCTGTGCTTTATGTGACTTTCACCCACCTGGAAGAAAAAAATAAAAGATGGCTGGTCCCCAGTGGCTTTACTGGTGTTCTACTGCCAACCAACTGAAGAAAGCAGCAGCACGCACCCCTCCTGCCTTATGTAACGTTATAGGCTACTCAGATAGAAATGTATAGAAAATGAATGGGGAGTATCTGTAAAGCATACAAACTTGTGCCTGCCTACATATAAATAGCGACCTTTTCCCAAAATTCTGCTGGTTCTGTGGTGTTGGCCTTTCATATAACGTTACTCAAATAGAAATGTATAGAAAATTAATGGGGGTATCTGTAGAATACAAAAATGTTGCCTAAAAAGCAACCTTTCGATCTGTGGTGTTGGCGTTTCAAATCTGATGCCTGCAGTGCACCATAGGAGCACCATTTCACGCGCGTCAAATGAGGCATGTCAGTTATCGCTTTCAGTGCGTTTAGTGATACAAATGTCACATTCAATGAAATAAATAGAAAATTGGTTTGTAATTCCTGCCTGAGCCTACAAGTCTAGACACTGTATCTTTTCAGCATTACAGCATATCCGCTACCACCTAGCTAACTAGTCACAGACCTACAGCGGCAAAAACATGTTTGATAATGGACCAAATGAACAGAGAAAGCATCCTCTTTTTCATATCGGCAGAACATATAGTATTGTCAAAATATACATTTTATTTGTATTTATTTATTTAACCAGGAAGTCTCTTGAGATACATTATCTCTTTTACAAGAGAGAGCTGTCCAAAATGGCAGCTTAGAGTAGTTAACACATAGTCACATGAAAAAAATATTAATATCTACTCTTCCTAGTTTGGTCAAAGAAATATCTGCTCTTATTTCTGTTTAACACATTATAACAGGATCACTTTCCTTGTGTATGCTATTGTGTAGCACATATTGCAGTGATATGTGTCTGCTCTGTGTTGTGCTGGGGGTACTTCATTGGGAAGCAGGCGCATAGTCTGCCAAACCAAAGTATATAATCATTTCTGATATAAGTGGTTCTATATATCCTCTGCTGTAAGTGCCTCTGACACAACAACAGTCACTTCGTAATGTAGCATTCATAAGTGAGAGTAGAAAAGTGGCTAAAATTAGCCAATGAGTCACTGTTGGATTCACATGTAACACTAATACTGGGAAAAGCTTTTCAGGCACACATAAGTATCCTTTTTGATACATTGCAAAAGCAGTTCTGAAAACATTAGCGCATGTAGTGTGATCTCATTAGGAGCACTCACTCTGTCACTTTTCACTGTGACATTTTGTGAAACTAACAGAAGAAACAAAGAGGCTCCTCTAAATAGTCTAGAGAAATGTGTCCAAACCTACTGGTTGTACTATAAAACCAATCCCATGCCACATTTATGGTGACAAAGGCTGAATAAAACAATGTGGGATAGTGGGTTAATAGAATAAAACTGGCATAAGGTTTCCTAGATTAGCCAACCCAGTGACCCACAAAGTTAGTTTTGTATCACAAGAACAATGTTTTTGGAAAATGGCTCGAGGCTATCGAGTACAGTGCAGGTGTGTATGATACAGACGAGGTTAACCTAGTATTCTTGGTGCGTCTTATCTGTTGATTTCCACGTGTAGACACAGCAGCATACCTACCAGTCTGGGAAGCAGTCCTCAAGGTAGAGTCTCAAAACTATATCAATGGGATCAAGGGATAAAGCATAACTCTTGCTCAGGGTATAATGAGAATGAGAGATAAAGGCTCTGGATAGATGAAACATCCTGATTCTGATAAAAACTCTGCGTCTTGTTTGACTGTCCAGCAGTATTTTGTACAGCATTTCTCTCCCATTTTTTCCCCGCTGAAGCACTTGATCTTTAATTTTGTTCCCATTTGGAAAAAAAAGAGTAAAAATATAACTGCCAGGATTAAACAAAATACCAATTTTAATACTATTTCGCAAAATAGGATTTGAAAGTCAAGGATTCTGTGCGTTTATATTTCCTTTCTATTTTTCCACCCTCTGTACCCTCTGCTGCTCTCTCCTCTCTAGCCTTTAATCCCCTTTGCCCTGGAATTAGTTCCCATGCCCATTAGATACTGTACCTCACTCAATACATTCAATGGGACTCTGGAGTAGGCTTTATATCGGCACACAGCATACCACGATAGCATGTGTAGGTGTATTATAGTTATAGGGACATGTATTTAACTGGTATTAAGGAATATTCAGCTTCACGTTTTTGCGCACTGATATAAAGACCTTAATTGGTTCACATTAGACATAGGTCAAATGGATCTGCTGGCTTAAGCAAAGTGTAGTCATTTTACAGAGGAATGGCCCTCAAAGCCTTGTTGGCCTAATTTTTGGGTGAATGCGTATGCAATGCAGACCTGCCATGAACTCTGTGTACTGCCATACCATGCATGCACTTGCCTCTATTTGCCAAGTATAAGGCCGACCTGGCTGAAGGCTGGTAAAACAAGGACATGGGAGTTGAGAAATGGGTCATATGTGAGCTGAGGTAGAACAAGTTAGGGATGGCGCGTGCGTCCCCAGCTGAGAGCGGCTGGCTGTTCATGGAGTGNNNGGGTGGAGGACGGTCATCGTGTGGTTAAGCGAGGCGACAGCCGAATTAACGGAGAGATAGCAAGAGGATGAGGGCAGGAGCCTACGACTGAGGTGACTGCAGGGACTCATTAGGAGAGAGTTCAAACGCAGGCACATGCTGCTCTGCAAATCCGCAGAGCCCCCGTCCACCCCCGCTGAATAATGTACATATAGCCACCACAGTAATGTTAAAATTGACTTTAGTCTGGCGTGTTCCTTACTGTACACCCAGGGCTGTGGGAGAATCAGTCCCAGAGCACGAGACTTTTGTAATTACAAAGAATCTAATGGCTCACAAGCTTCTTCTGTTTTTGGTGGGGTACAGGGGGGAGAGGGCAAGCAAGTTGTTGAAACCCTAAGGCTAGTAATTAACAAGATTAATCAAAGTGGGGCTGCGATCTCTAGCACGCTACTGGACTGGATCATTGTCTTCCTATAGCAAAGTTGTATTGGTGTCACTAATGTCTTTGATGAGCTGCTAATCTGAAACAGCTATAGTGTGTTTTCATTGGTCCGGAGGGGGTTAATTGAATTGAATTAATGTTACACTCTGGCCCTGTGATGTCACAAAGAAACTTTTCATTAGACTCGATGGGGCACTGTAGCTTATGAGTTACGCAACATTATTATGCTCTTTCACAACAACTTCAGTCCCGCAATTACACCTGTCACGTCTTTGAAGACTTTTTTGTGGCAAAACAGGCACATAAAAAGCAGCCATTTTCCAAAGCAAGCGCCTCTCAAACTGTGAAAAACCTGAAAATGAGGCACTATAAAAGAACGCCTTTTCTTGCGAGAAACCCAGTTTGCAAGCCAGAAATTCCTCCTATGATTGAAGCTTCTTTGAAAAGCAACTGATTAGTCCTGATTTAGAGTTCCAGATTAGATTTGAGTAATCTGAAAAAGCCTTTTCTCCAAATGTCATCATCCGTCATGTTTAATCCACTTAGGTTGTGCGTAGGTGTACTGTGTTTGTGGAAATCTAATAAGACACAGCTACTCAGCTTGCAGTACATATGCCTTGGCATTTGTGCATCAGAGGAACTTACAATATTTTGTCATCACTACATTTCTGTCAACCAAAACCAGGACATAAAGCTGAATAATTGAAAGGATGAGATGCTTTGCATTATTTACAATTAGTGATGATGATACTTATGCAGTGTAGTTCATTCTGCCGCAGAGATGTTTTTATTTCTCCTTTAATACCAAAATGACAAGTTGAGAATTCCTCCATGCGATCCCAGACTTTCAGTATTCCACTGTATAGAATTAAGAAAGATGTGAAATTTTAATATCCAATCAATATTTATACATAGTTATTTTCCAGAGAGATTTTTTAACAGTGGCATAAATGTTTTTGTAATGTTATTATCAGATGAGATAGTCATTGGAAATAAGCAGAGAGATTCATTTGGGCATACTGTACTCCACGCAGGACTCTGAGCTGTCGGGAAAGCCTTTCCTCCTGCTTTGAGCTAGCCTTTGTTTTATGATAAGAGCCAGAGAAGAAAAGGCAGGCTTTGCCATTTTTCCTCATAATGTCAGCTGGAGGAGCCCTCATAATTTATAAGACACCTCGCATGAAATGTTCATGAGGAATCTTGGAAGAGATACAAATGGCAGTGTAGCTCCTGTAACAGCACAGGCCAGAGGAGTCAGAACAGATCAGCTAAGGTAATTGGGTCAGAAAAAGTTTAGGTTCACACAGTGCGCTCTTGTGGAGATGCCGCTGTTTCTTTACAACACAACTGAGCATCATAACTTAATGTATTAATAGGCTTCCAGTTTAGACAGCTTTGTGCATTGTCTAAGATGCTCTGGTGGAATTCATTTACATATTACTGAGGTCGCCCTCAGCAACCTCTTAGGAGTTTGCTTTTAGATGTGTCTCTACATGTCATAACAAGTGGGATGTGTGTCAGAGTAAAACCTTTCTGCTGGTTTAAAAAGACCCCCACCCCCCCACCCTGCTTCCCCACCACGCTCCACCTCCACAGTCTCCAAATGCCTTTGGCCAACCATCTCCCGCAATACAGATAACTGTTTCTATTTAATGTATGAAGGTGTACCTTTAAAGTCATTTTTAATGTTCATTTGGCGTGTACACAGAGAAAAAACTAAAGTGCTTGCAAACATGCAGGTACAATATGTTAATACATTTAAATTTAGAGACATTTTCATACATAAAATTCAGCTCAAAGTACTTCACATGAAATTGTAAAAATGCCTGAAAAGTTTTAATCCTTAAGATTTTCATTAAATCAGACCCTGTTTAGGGTTGGCATTCTACACGGGTTTCATAGGAAATGATGCATGCATGCAATCCAGCGTTGCTGTTTTTAAATTGTATCTCATTGATGTCCTACAGCTGTATCAGCGTGAGTGCTAATGCTAATGCTAACCCAACATTTCCTACTTCTGCTGCTTCACATTAAAAGCATTCAACTTGTGAAAAATGGGGGGGCTTTTATTGTGCAGCGGTCTCAACACAACGACAGCGCGCGCAGCATGAAATCGTGTCATGGTTGCAATTTTAACTGATTGACACAGTAACCACAGGTTTCGGATTACATCTTTAAAATGAATTAAAATCTTTAACGTTCCCCTCCACTGAAATATATGTTTTCTTCTTGTTCCTCCAGTTGAATGTCTGATCTTCACTGTACAGAATGACGTCTGTGCACAGTTTGACACTAGAAGGATGTTTTCACGTTCATCTGCTGAAAGTGGAAAGTTTCTATGGGCTCATAGAAAATCTGATTTTAAGGGGCGGGCCTACGAGCGTGATTTGTGACATCACAAATAGTTTGGAAGCCAGTCCTGGTCCAGTATTCAACTTATACAAGTGTGATGTGGAAACTTGAAGCTGCCAGCGCACACACACTGAGAATGGACTTTAACTTTAGAAATGAACAACATTTGCATATTCATAGATTCTGAACTTTTTAATGAGCTAGAAGGATTAGATGCCTTTTTAAGGATTTTAATGTGGAAATGATACTTTTTACGTGGACAAAAACACATCAGGCACACATTACTGTTCAAAGCAGACTATTTGTATATATGTTTTAATACATGCCTGGAGGGGATCTTTAAGTTAAATGAAGACTATTTATAGTTAAATAAAAATATTAAAATACAATAAATCTTAGTACTTAATTCCACTTTTGAGACAAATATAAAAAAGCAATAAAATCATTTCAGTTTTGTCCTTCACCTACAATATGACCACAGTTCCTTTTAGTTTGAACCGTCCTCCATTTGTTTTCTTTTTTCCCTCAGTAATCTCCTCATAGGCCCTTTAGCTTGAAGAGCCTATTTCCTCTTTCACTATCAGAGGATTTCCTCCAATCACCATGGCTAAGTGTTGCCTCTTTGTTGTGCTGTGCTGTACTTCGTGTGTGCATATGTATATTGCAGCAATCACTATGAGACACAAGCGCATGATGCTGCTGGAAGGAGGTCAGCGACCACCCAGGGGCAGGGGGGCATCATATGAGGCAGTCTGGTGACATGGCAACTAGTCTAAAGCCTGTGCATCACTATACCACCTACAGTGGATTAGAATGTATGACTACAAAAGACTAGATTATACAACACAATGGCCACGGATGATCCGTCATAGCTGCCTTTTATAAGAGAAATGCTGTATATATGTCAGTGTGAGGCTGCAGATTTGACTTCCAAGACCCTTTTTTTTTTCTCATGCAAATAATGTTAACTGCTTTGAATCCACGAATTTGTCAGAAATGTCAGAAAATCAACAAAAACCTCCAGCGTTTCTGTTTAAACTGTCTATAATTGTTCTTTTATGAATGAGGTCTTAGCAGTGTTTCTGCTATGTCATCATCTTGCTTGTAACTGGTCACATGGTGTTTTCAGGGTGTTTCTATTTTGAGCAGTGAGGGGCAGTTTCAGAAGACACAAAGTTTTGTTTTTTCCCCACGTAGTTTATGGGTCCTCCTTGCCATTTCTTTCCCTCTCATTATCCCGTCCCAGCACTGCCGCTGACCTCGCAACGCTGCTTTCTAGTTTCTCAGCTGATGCAGTGTGCCAGCATGGGGCTTCTCTTCTCGGTGACAGAAGCCCGCTTTTTTTTTGGCAGCAGTTCACGTGAGGTGACCCCCC
>LKNJ01001036.1:0-69635 GCA_002120245.1 Maccullochella peelii
ATACACACACACACATATACACACACACACGCACACACACATATATACACACACACACATATACACACACACATATACACACACACACACATCTCCATCTATCTATCCATCTATCAGAACGCCTGTGTCACAAACTGGCAGTGAGGAGTTTTTGAAAAATGTGGATGTTTACCAGGTTGGTTTAATAAAACACGCTATCAAGTTGCATTACGGGAAATGTAGGATCTCTGGAGATTAAGAGATATATTTATCCATCCTTCCTGCACTGGCATGGGACAGAAGTTGTGCCCTTCAAAATCGTCCAATATACTTCCTAGGGATACTGGGCTGTTTTATTTTATTCCCTTAACTGTTCGCCTCCATGCCAACAGGCAAGCCTGAGCCCCTTTCACCATGAATCATTAACCAAATACCCAGATCATTTATCATAATTTACACCAACAGACAGCTGCAGTGAATACAGATGTTGTGTTTGAACATCTTCATTTGCTGGGATGTAGTTCTGCTGCATCTGTGATGGTGAGTAAATGGATCAATTAAGTCACTGTATTGTGAGTAGACACACATGCACTGCGGTTAAAAAGATTTTTCGGTTGAGCAGGCTTTCAGGAAATGCAGATGATGCAACATGTCTGTCTGACAGGTTATGTACCGTACACAGCCTGTATTCATGTATGGTACAGATTGGCCTATAAGCTGTCAACTTGTGTCAGAGCGCCGTGTGGGGCCGACAACATGTTCCGTTGCTTTTTCCCCAGCCACCTTCAACTTCCTGAGGCACAGAACATTTTTAAAGGCATGGCTGAAAGAGGGCAGAGAAATGCAATTACTGGTAAATAGAGACTCCCTGCAACTGCAAATTTATCCAGGATCCAGAAATCTAGAGGTGTGTGCTAGAGGTTTGTGTGTGTGTGTGTGTGTGTGTGTGTGTGTGTGTGTGTGTGTTTCTACGTGAGTGCGTGAATGCCTGTCTGTGTGTGTGTGTGTGCGTGTGTCTCACATGGTGTGAATCTTTGTGGCGGTGCCATTAAAGCTTATCAGACTCCAGTGGAGCTGCCAAGCTGTGGTCGGCTCTCTCCTCTCCCCCCTCCAGGGTGTCTCTGAGTGGCTGTGACTGCCGGTTGTTGCCCACTCATGCGCTCCCGCTGACCCTCGCTGGCTTTCGGGCAGAAAGGCTTGGCTGCTAGATTCTAGGAGCCTTAAAAGACAAGTGAGTCTAATTCAATTCAGCGTTAATAACAGGTGGATGGGGTGTCCAAGTTGGGGGCTGTGATAATGGCGCTGGTACATTTTGTGCCACGTTCTTCTGCCACCACATTTAACCTTGCGTCCTCTTTTACAACTATTTTCCTACAGCCTCCCACAGACTGCAGGTTTCCTCTGGTCCAAGTCACCACTTTTCTTTCTAAACACTCATGAGAGAATGATTTATGGCAATTGTGACAACCTTCTCCATCTCAGGAAATGTACACCTCTGACTATATTGTGTTCTGTGACAGTTCATTCAAGGACAGAACAATAGTGAGGGAATTGAAACAGCAGAGGGGCACACGAGCAGTCAACGGATTCAATAGCTACCAATGGATTTCGAAGCACAGTTGAGGTTTTTCTTCTGACGAATATTAATCAGCTGTCACTTGCTCTGTCTTGTGATTGATTAAAGCTGCTCCTTATTTTCTGCATTGACTTACTTAAATGTGTGTCACACAAAACCAGGGATACCGAAACAGTGGCCCTTTATTCTAAATTCTATCAAAAAACACATCTATATCATTGTTTTGCATTACAGCGTAATAATTATAGCTCCAGTGTTTGGTACATAGCCTGTCTACACATTCTGAATTTTCTCTACTTTTCCCTCTCCCACTATCAGATTCATCTTGTCTACTAAGTACAATAAATAGACCCTAATTTGTCTCAGTGGCACTGGTGCAGAAACATATCAACAACTCTCATTATAAAAAGCAGTTCTGTCACACATGGTACAAAGGCAGGAGGCCCTCTGAAGCAGTGACAAAGGACAGTGCAGCATGTAACATCACTAAGCAATCATATCCACATTCAATATTTGCTCCAATTACCTGAATCCAAATCCATTGCATATCTATCCCAAACCCGCAGTTGTTACTAAAATGACCAGAAACTAGGGCCTCATCATAATGCATCCATAAATGTTTAATGACCTTTTATTCTGAAACTTTTGAGCATTTCTGAGTGTGTGAAACATTTTTGAAAGCCAAATCCAATCTGCGTTTTCAGTCACAAATAAAAAATAATGAACAAAAGGTTTTTGCTCATATAGAAAAAGCAGCAACTCAATGCAGCCTATATTTAAATTTTACATGTGACATCTTTTGCACATACAGATTTCAGGAAGATGCCTGACATGACAACAAACAGCGAGGAGGGATTTTACATCCTTTTTGCAATCAGTGATGTGAGCCGAGCTGAGCAGGGAGTGTGGTTGCCAGTTCTGCTAATGAAAACAGAAATCTGCCTGGTGTTTTCTCCGAGTGTTGAAAAATGGTTTTGTTCAGGTGCAAAGCAATCCTGATCCCATCTCTACTTGATAAATTTCACATTGATTTTTCCAGTAACAAATAATAAACAACTGCATGAAATGTGCAATCCAATTTCTTTGAATAGATGTTCTGAATATTGTTTTATTATTGAGCTACTGTATTGCAAAAATAACTAAATGTAGTATTAGCAGCTGCACTCAAAATCAATACAGGGAGATTGTTAAACACAGTATGAAAGTTGAAGGTTTATTGTGTTTCAATCAATATGATTTTTAAAGGCAGCTTCTTCTTTGTCTCTTAGGACAACAGAAAGATTTAGGCAAATCACTGATACAATATTTTCCAATCTAGTTATGTTGCCTGAGTCAGCCCAGTAGTCTAAGCCATAATATGTGTATTTCTAAGTGTTTCCTAGCAAATAGGAGAATTCCCCTTCGAGCTGACATTACTGATTATAAGTCTGTTTTGTTGTGAAGGTCATTTTTTACCCTGTCAGGCATCGGCTCCTTCCAGGTTAGATACTGTACCACTTCCAAAGAACATAACCCGCTTTAAAGTCTTTGAAAAGAAACAAAGCCAAATTCCCCCTTTCATTAGCGAAACCTGGCAACTAAACACTCAGCCGCCATCGCTCTCTGACTGGAGAGTCAAAAATGATGTGTCCCCCTTGGCTCATCACACAGAGACATCAGATGCCTGCCAAAAGTCTGCATGTGTACAAGATGTGCTCCATGCATTATTAATTTGTGAACAGCACTGTGTGTGTGTGTGTGTGTGTGTGTGTGTGTGTGTGTGTGTGTGTGTGTGTGTTTCTCTGTGTGCAAAAATGTGTAATTTTTACACATTCATACATGGTGAAGTTCATCCAGCAGCCCCTTTGTGAAAACCAGGTTGGATTTGTATTTTTCTGAATTTGTCTTGCAAATATTTTTAAATGTATTCAAATTACAGCTACAACTGATGGACAAGTACAAGCTGAAAAGTACAATACTATTTGTGGACAAATCATGATAAAAAAATTTAAAGCCGCAGCAGTAAAACTAAAGAACACAAGAACAAAAGAACATTACCACAGTAACAGCAGGACATCATTACATCACTTTATACTGTAAGAACAAGCCCAGTAATCCTTCCAATAAAATGCCTTTATCACTTCTTTGTTATGGTATTTCCATAGATCCAGGCTGAAACAATAAAAAAACCTGATAAAAAGCTGGAACCGTGTTACACTGGTGGCTTTTTTTCTCTCTCAAACTTGACACTGGTTAAAACAGGAGGGCTGGAGACAGCGTAATTTAGATCTGAACATCTATCGATCCATCGGTTTCTCTGATTAATTAATCTTTTCTTGCACGCAGACTTTCTCATTCATTACTTTGAGTGCCACTAGCTGCTTCAGCTACCCTTGAGTAGTTTCGAACTGCAAACTACATGGAATACTGGAATCTTTTTTCACTGTATTTTTTTAAAATAAAAATACTCAAAAAGAAATAATTTTATCTACTACTCAATATTACAACCAGGTATTCAATCACTATAATCAAAACTTTGAACAGCTGAAATTATACAATGTTAGTGCTTGATCGGTAACATTATGACAAAGACAAGGCCCTTCATGCAAAGGCCCTTTTGAGAAGCCGATGTGTAGGTGCTAATTTTTCATTTTACCTTGACTGTCAGCATCAGGCCATACATGCCACACGTCATTGATGGGGTCATGCATTTTTCATAAGGTCATACATGTATTTTAATGAGCAGGGCTGATGAGGTGTGCTACATCGGCATGGTGGACGGCCTTCACCACTCCCTCTCATTCACCATGTGCCTCACAACCTGTCAGTCAACCACTCCAAGGCCTCCTCACGTCTGTCTCTCGCAGTATCCTCGAATATCAATCACACAGAAATCTTTGCATGTTTTCGTGAGATAATTAAGAGGAGATTGCAACGTGGTGCAGAAGATCAATCTGCAAATCAGTGGACCAGATTAAATCCAAATTCCAACTCCGTTTCGCAGATGGCAAACTAAACAGCCTAAACTGACAGAGATGCGTTCGGAAGGCAAGTCGGATACCCCCCTGCCGGGCGGAGGAGCCCATGTCAGTGCCTGTGTGTAATTTGGAATTAATGGGACGGTAAAACTTTTAATTCAAAATCCCAGCCTTGGGGACAAACACATTTGCATACAAATGAACACAATTTCCTGTTTGTTCGGTATGCAAATACAAAAGAAGGAACTTACAGGAGGGGCTGCCAGAGTTGAACAAGCACCACGACTCCCGCCCGAGTGCAGAAAGCGGAGGCACCCAACCGAGCACTTCAAACACAGCTATGTTTGAGATATCAGACTACGGCAGGGGTGAGCTGAGACCACCCTGAAGGACTGCACAGTCTTGTGGGGCTCAGGGTAACCTTTCTCTCCTCATCTCATTTACACCTGGAAATAACAAGTGAGGTGAGTTCTTCCTCCAAACACAAGAGGCAATTAAAGACTACTGATCTGAGGTGGAAGAAGAGAGAAAGATGGCCATCCCAGGGGCAGAAAGTGGCTCAAATGCTGGAATCATTTCACAGTGTAATTAACAAATTATACCTCTTTAGACCTTTCACTGGGAAACACTGAGATCTACAAGTAATTTTTGTACTAATCGCAGGCTTTTCCATACAATAAGCTGAGATAAGCTTTTCTGAATAATGCAAAGAATTCACGGCATCTGTCCTCTGTGGTTTTTCAATAAAGGTTGCAGGAATGCTTTGAATGCCAATGACACTCAGGATATGAGGCTACGATCTGATAGCACATAATTCATCACTGTAAACATTAAAGAGACAGAAAATGAGGGAACTTGTTTGCATTAACATAAATGACTGGCATGCTGGATGAGGAACAAACCCTGAGCTTGTTAAGTTCACCAGCCACAGCTATCTGCTTGCCAGGTTGGATTTGGTTCAGACGCTAAACAGTGCACTTATTGCCATGGTGTGTTGTGTTTGCATTGTGTGGGACGTGGCTAACTGAGGCAGGCATTACTTATTAACAGTGAGACATTTGAGTGACAGCCAGAATCGCTATTTTTCAATATCTGGTCACAGACTGGCAGTCACACACACACACACACACCACCATACACTAAACAGTAGGATTTGTAATTAAGTCTTGGGTCATAACTGAAATGACCCTGGACATCGAGCTATGTTAAAAAGCAACCCATTTCCCAATGACTTCTCATTAGTAGGCTCTGCAGCAGCTCCCCATGTTCCACGTTCCTCCCTTGGAACTCTGAAGGTGACACAGCAGTTACAGTGGACTTTGATGGGGCACTGGGGAGCTGTACTTCATATCACAGGACTGCTTCCTCTGCAGAGTAAAAGGTTTCAACAATCAGCAGCTGCAGCCATTTGGGAGGAAGGAGAGAAAATCTTCCTTCTCTGGCAGGGGGAGGTGTTTTCTCCCGGCTTTCTACGCAACCACTGGTAGACAGGCTCCACTTCGCTGCCAGTGAACGAAAGATTAACCACCTCCAGATCGTTCCTGTCTGCCACAGACATAATCCAGTCCCTAAATCATTAACTAATTGAGTGTTTGCATCAACAGTAAATCTCGCGGATCTTCCACAGGAGCCTCTGTCACCTCGCCTCCTCAGCATCTCACAACACTAAATCAGTGGGTTAAAGGAGTCATCGGAGAAATGGTTTGTGGACACTGCAGAGAAGTAGGGAACAGCTTCAACATGCCATCAGTTCATTAAAAGTGAAAACCAAACCCGTCTGCAGATATGTTTCAATTGACAGGTTAGATAGGTGATCAAGGTGTCTCCTCACCCATTAAGCCAATCCTCTGGCCCTTGGATGGAAACCAGCGCCCACGCAGCCAGGCCTCCAGTTACCACAGGCCTGATCAGATTGCGTATTCACTCACCGACTGCGGGGCTGATTAAATCTGTATTTAATTGGATCAGATCTAGTCATGATGGAGCACTCCCCCCGGCGTTTAACCCACGGTCCTCTGTCAAGTGAGAGGGGAAAAAATACTGTGGGGGAATTAGGAGCGGGAAATGAATACCAATGATAGGCTGTGCTAATAGCCAGCGCAGGAGGAGTGGACCATACCTGCAGGGCTTTACAGAGAGGAATCAGAGTTACTGGTTTTTCTGTCTGTGCATGTGCGTGCGCGTGTGTGTAGCCCTTTCTTCCTTGATTAGTTAGACATTATGTTATTCTGGTCGTACAAAGACTTTTTTGGTTGATTAGCTGTTTCATAAAAGCACATCACTGATAACAGCATTCAAAAGCTCTCCCCCAATCAAAACTGTAATCAATTTTTCATGATTACTCTAAGTATTTGAAGAAAAAAGGGCGGAACAAGAACATTTGCATAATCTTTCAATAGTCAATACAATTTCACAATTACTCCTCGATTAAGAATCTTGCTTAGTCGAATCACACTGTGTGTGTGACTGCGCATGTGTCTGTTGGTGTGCATGGAAGATGTAAAGAATCTTCAAGCAGATTTACAGTGTATCTTGGTATAAATCACAGGGCTTATGGAAGAAAAGCAGAAGATCTGGAGTTTGTATGGTGGCCCTGAAGGTCAAAACACAACATTTCAGATTACGGAAAGGGAGGGACAACACTTCTTTTGTGAAATGTCGTTGTGTTTTGTGAAACGTTGTTGTGTTTTGACCTTCAGGGCCACCGTATGTTTGGGTTTGTGTGTTGTGAGGAGTCTTACTGCACTGATGAGACTGATGCTACATCGCACTATAAATTGCTCAGTGGTTGTAACTGGAGGCTTAAGTGGGTGAGCGTATGTGAGGGAATCATCTAAAGTTTCAGAGCTATCATATAGGCTGCTGGGTGAAACACCAGATGTCTTTTTAACTCTTTGGTATGTTTACACAGACCCCACTCATTTTTACAGCACTGGCCTAAAGTCACAAGGGAGGAGGGTCACACACACACACAGTAAAACCAGTCCTGTACCACTGGCCATTAAACAGCCTTATTTGAGTGATTAAAAGTTCATTGCCTTGCTCAAGGGCACCTTGACAGTAAGTGTTGGAAAAGAGTCACGTGTCTGTCTTTTAGGGGCTCACAACCAGACATTTCTACCCTACCCACTGGATAAGAACATCAGTGTTGGACTATTCTGCAAAATTATATTTTGTCACTTCCAATGACAATATTTCCTACATTATCTGTACATACAATATCTGTACATGGCTAGTACATGAAAGCTTAGGTTTAGGGAACGATTGTGGTTATGGCATATAAACTATGGTTACAGTACGGGTAGGGTAGGGTAAGACTGTTAATAAAAAGGTGAACATTAATTGCAGGTCTGTGACAGGACTAGAACTCTGGTCTTCTGCATGTCAGACACGCTACACAGCTATTGACCACCTCCACATAAAGGGCACACTACTTCATGTATTGGCACTGAACGTTGGTACTGGATGTAAATCGTGAGATGGGGAATGGTCAGCTCATGTGTGTTTACTGTGCATCAAGAAGCGTCATTGGTTCTATTGACTGATGGGAAAAGTTTAAGGGATTTTAACTTTTGTGGTCATTCATACCCTCATTTCACATCGGAGACTTAAGGTGTGAATGAAAGGTCGCGAGAGAGTTGTAAAAGTCACATGGCAGTCATGTGAGAGTCGTCAGAGTCTAGGGCCGGTTTTAGCCTGCTATATTAGGGTGGGCTGGTCGAAATAATAGGTGGGCAACTTGGGCGGTAGGTAGCCCAGAGAGGTTGGAGAAACGGACTAGTAGCCTGAAGGTTGCAAGTTCGAATCCCTGGCAAGGCTTTCTGTCAGAAGCTTTCTGCCAGAAAGCCGTTCTAACAAGTGGTTGATGTTGTGAAACATTTGCAGTTTGGTTAGGTTAAGGCACTAAAACTACTTTGTTAGGTTTGCGAAAGGTTATGGTTGGGGTTAAAATAATGTCAAATTATAAGTTTCACACAGGAAAGCGGGAAAGTCCGGCGTATGATCCACTCATCTACGATAATCCCCGGACTACAGGGAATTTGTCTTCATATTACTATCAACTGAGTTTCTAAAGGCTTTCTGGCAGAATGTTGTCTGCCTTTGAGGCCAACTTCTCTTCGATTTTTCACGAGCAGTGGAACCGTGTGTGTGCTTTTACTTGCTTTGCCTTGCCCTCTGTGTGTGCAATCTTTATGTTGGTTCATGCTGAGAGACTGTAGAGCGGATAGGTCTGCTTCAGATCTTCTTGTTTGTGTTTGAACATGACGAGAAGAGAGGGTTTGGAGGCGGGCTGTAGGCTGCCCACCCAATCAGAAGTTAGAAACGGTAATGGTATTTTCTGTGCTATTTTTCCATTGGATGAACACGTTTTTTCTTAACTTTTGATTGGGTGGGTAAGACGCATGTTTGGGTGGGCTGAGCCCACCCGTCCATAGCCATAGCTGTCGGAGTCACATTAATTCCAAATTTGTCCTATTTGTCAAATTGCCTATTGTGTCAGTAACTACAGTTTTCAATGAGAAAGACAAAAAACGAATCCCCAAAATATCTACATTACTTGTATTTGTTCAAAATGGTTTTACGGTGTAAGAATTAAGACAGTATTAACTTTATTTGGTTGACAACTATTTCTTGTTACATTATTAACTTTAAGTTAACCCTGCTGCTTTATTGCCTCATTAGTGCTGCTGCCAATCTGGGCAGTTGTTCTGTTGTAACAAATATTATGTGCTCTTATTTATTTTCAGTGAAATGTTGTCTGACCCGAGATTGTTTCTGTGACACCTGGGTGAGTTTTTCCTGTCTGTGGAAAGAAGCTACCTGGTGATTCAATCTACAACAATTTAAAGGTCACAGGTTACGTTATTATAATGCAAAATTACCTATAAAGTAAGTACGAAACTCTGGCACCTAATGTTTAATTGTTACCCAGCATTCAGTCGTGCTACCATTACTCAGTCAGTGCCATTACACCACCACCAGTACCTTCTCTAAATACAAACTTACAGCCAGTTTACTTTTAGTGACCTCCTCCATTTCTTCGAAGGCTGTGAACACTGAGTGGAGGTTAGTGATTAAAGGTGTCATTCCACCAGGTGACCTTGGAGGTCAAAGGAATTCTGGGTAAATTACCTTGCAGAAGGCCAGAGCTATATCGAACGCCTCAGAATGAACCACAAGGTTGATTGAAAAATGGGTATTTGCATACAAGGCACTGAGCAGGGGCTGGCAGAGCAGCAAACCCTGACTCTCCGCTCGGGTGGAGGTGGCAACGCTGGGAGGGAATGAGTCCTCATTAGGCAGAAAAGCATCATTTTCTGAAGCTTAGAGTGCTCTCTCTACATTCACAATAGGGCTGACTCTAGTTTGAAAATATAACAGAAACCTAAATAACTAAAGAAACCTGTGCTGTGTGTTTAGAATGAACTGGGCTCTGCTCATAAATAATACATATAATGATAGATTGCTGATGAACTGTCTAATGAAGAGGAGGCAGAGGGGGAGGGGAGAGGGAAAGCAGGGTTTTTGCTGACGAACAGCAATTTATTTTTTTTATAGATTTAAAAACGGAGACCTCGCACACGCAGCATGATGCAGGAATGCTAATGTCCCTGGCATTTTTGAAACTGCTGTTATCTTCCTGGCACTGCACATTAGCTAGAGATATGGTTTCCTTGGCACTAATTTACCCCTCTACAGCAGGCGCTGGAGGTTAGAATCAAAACTTAATGGAACCTCTAATTTGACCAAAAGTTCATTCCCGTTAGGGAAATTAAAGCCTGCTAATTAGGGATTACAACCTGTTTTATGAATTGCAAATGCAAAGTCAGAAGTTGTTAGAGACATTATGAAATCGTGACAATGCTACAAGTAAACTTTCTTTCAGCAGGCAGGATTTATGTTGACAGAAACCAGAACTAGAGAGCTTGACTCAATTTACATTACTCCAGATCAAATGAAAAAAATAACCGCCAGAGACGTGAATTTGATTATCTACAGTCTCTCTCTCTCTTTTTTCAATCACGACCCACAATGTTTTTAATGGCAGTCAGGGCTCCAAGGGAATAAACCTTCTGGTATTAGACCCATTTCCACATGAGGAATCCATCTTCTGCTGTCGCTGTATGTCACACTTGCCTTCCCCATCATAAACAACAACCTCAGGCTGTATACGTTATGCTCTTCACTACATCATTTAGCTCTTAATGTGTTCAGCCATTGTCCCTGCCACCGTACTGTATGCCTATACTCCCTTTGCATCTCTCTGTCATTTTCTATATGAGGAATACCATATTCATTTCCCATGCTTCCTCCTCTTCGACAGGCCTGTTCTTGGCCCTGTCATTGACTGTCACCTGTGACACAGGCTTCCACGAAAGACAGCGTGTTTCTTCCTTGCATCATGTGGTAAATGAGCATCTCTCTCTCTCTCTCTGTGCACGCACACACACCTGCAGCTCCCTCTTCACCCTCTTGCTGTAGATCCCGCCATTGACAGCTGCTGGGAGGGATTTCAGAGTCCTGACGCAGCTGCAACTCAAAAATCGGTGAGTGTGTTTAAGTATGTGCATATAATACAGAAAGGAAGATGCAAAAAATGAATGAGAAAGACGGAGAAGAGAGTGATAGATAGATAGATTTAATCTTTCTCAGTTGTATGTACATTCCAGTTGTGTGTGGCCATCACAATTTGTTTTCTGCAAACACTACACCAGATAATGAATGTATGTGGGTAAAATTCTGCCATTGATGCAGTTCCCCTATTCTGCTCTTTTTCCTGGTTTTACAGCAGTGCCTCCAAGCTGCTTGTTCCGATACAGTACGCATGAGCACCAGAAGAAAGGTTGAGGTCTTTAAAGATACTCCACTTCCTGACACACCATTAATATTCTCCATACAGACTCTTCCTCTTCTCTACATACAAATACCCCCTTCCCCCTCCTCCTCCCCTATCCCCACTCTCTGCCTTTACATCTCTGCACTGCCTTATATCTCCCTCCTCCATCTTCTTTTTTTTTTTTTCTTCCCTCCCCCAACCTTACTTTCTTCCTCTTCCTTTTGGTTATTTTTTGTCGTAACTTTTTCTACCACTTTTTCTTTCTCTTCCTCCTGGGAAGTGGCACAGAATCCCTTTAAGTGCTGCAAAAGCAAATCTATTTATCATAACCATCTATCTCTTACTGTACGTATCTTATGCTATACTGAAAGACATACACAGAAACTGCAGAGAAAAAGAAAATGCAGCTTCTCTCATGTGTACTTACACTGTACTAGAAAGACAAGTGCATGTGCAGTAAGTGAAAGGATTTCTAAATAATGATGTGACTCACTCTCTCAATAGCAATACAGCAATAAATTAAAGGGAGGTAAACGGGCGGTAGCGCCCACTCTCCTCCCACGCACGGCAATGCGGTTGAGCGAAGCAGTCTTTGGGGACTTCCCATTGACTCCACACAAGGTGAGAACGGAGCAGGAACAGAAGGCTGAGCAAAAACACTTCAAACGATACGGCAGGAAGACAGAGAGGGAGGCTGCTCTGCAACAAACAGAGAGGAAACACAGGCGTGAGGGAGGGACTGACCAAAAGAGACAGAGGGCCAAGACAAGGACATCATTACTTTCACAGACAATCAATCAAACAAGCATGTATGCTCTCACACACACACAAAAATAACCCAGACAGACAATGAGACATGAAAACACCTTAAATGCCATCTAATAGCAACCAGACACACACACGGAGTGAGAGAGCTCAGCAGGACATTGATATTCTATACACCCACACACAGCATGGTGAGGATCTGGGCTCGTCTCTGTGTGTCTCCCAGTTTTACACACTACGCTGGTCTAGGCACAGTCCCACGCAGCATTACACAGGTTGCTACCATGAGAAAAAAAAAAATAAATAAAAAAATAAAAAAAACATGATGTAAGCCAATTTCCGACACATACTGTACACACAAAGTACATGCCATGTAAGAAATGTGGCTTTAACACTATTACGGTCATGAGAACACCACACACAGATGCCTGCTGTACATAGCCCAAAGCTACTGAAAAGCAGCTGAACCAACCAAATAAATACCTTTACAAACAAAGCATTGCAGCAGATTGGTACATAGCCAGAGGAAAATTTGCACAGTTTTATCAAGGGACAATGGTGAACTGGCTCTGCTATACATTTCCTCTATAATCTAGCCATTAATGGCATTCAGAATTTAGTGATAACAAGCAGGGTGTCACCCCTTCTCATCCCTCCTCAAATAACCCCCCCCCCAGCTGTAACAAATGCAAATAACACACTGCACTGTAGAGTTGTTTCTCTTACCAACACTACACACTGATCCAGAGTGATAAGGCAGGGGAAAGGAGGGGAAAGGAACACCCCCTCCATTGATGGAGGATGCCAGTAGTGCAAGATGAGTCACGTATTGTCCATATAAATCAATGGGTGAGAAAACTAGGAAGGAAAAAAAATGCACGTATGTGAGTGAGAGACATGATTATGCATGTGCCCTAGCTCATGTATTAACCATAACTGAATTTACACATCAAGGCGGCAAATGAATTCCAAATAGATTTTTGATGCAGACCAACACGAGACCTGATTAAATGATGAGGCTGAAGATATGGAAACAGTGGTGCCACTGACTAGAGTTGTACTCTGATCTGCTGACTTTGGATAGTATTCAGGGTTTGAGCAAGAGATATTGCGATAATGCCCCCTTTAAAACATAAAATGTCCCGTCACTACAATTTTCCTGCGCCCAGTTGTCCTCCATAAAATCAAGGGCAGAATCAAAGCTGTTAGCAGGCTTCTCATTTTTAGATTTTACAAGCTGTATAAACATTTATTTTGTGAGTTAGCCAAACTAGAAAATTAACCTTTTCACTGTTGTCTGGCAAACATGCCCATCACCAGCCAGTGTTGGCAAATGCAACCATGTAATGTTTTGATATTTAAAATCGTAGCTATGATTGTGTTCTTGCTGCTCACAAAGACCAACAGAGTGATGAGTGTACCGACCAATAAACTAGTGTTTTTTTCCAGCTCTGCACGTTGTAGCTACACAGTAGTCGAGCACTGACAACAGCTTATGCTAGTGGATGGTAACCAATAGTCAGAATCCCTCAGTTATACTTTAAATACAGCACATTAATATTTTAATCACCTTAATCGGGATCATGGGACATTCACAGCTGAGCAGCAGCTTGTTCTGTCAGTCTGTGAAAATATAACGTTAGCTAACGTAAGGTTAGATATCTTCAGCTTTAATCATCAGACGTGACTTACCAGTAATGTAATGCTTAGTATAAAGTCATTTTAGATATCCCAGTAATGTATCTGTTATAACTGAATGTGAGCTACAGCAAATTGGTCTGGTTTTCTTGATGCAGACGAATTTTGAAGTTTATTTTATCAGTTTTTTGAAGTTAACTTAAAAATACTGATAAAATAGTCAGTGGCACAGTTAAGTCATGGACTTTTCATCCATAAATTATAATTTCCAAAAGAAATTCTCATTTCTTTAGTGTAGGCCAATCAAAAAAGAAATTGGTTATTTGTCTAATATGTGTAATATTAATTCTTCTATCATTTTAATATTATTTTGTTGATTACTGGGAGTTCAGCTTTCACAGCATTGCTTATTGACCCTTATTTGATGGAGCAGTGACCCCCAAGAAAAGTACTGATCAGCCATTTGACCCCCTCCCAGACAATCCTGGCTCAAAACACTGTGTAATGGCTTGTGTGTACGGGTCATACTGCACAGTTTACAACAACAGTTACTGGCTCTCTCCAAAAAGTGTTTTATTTCACCACTCTGTGTAGCTACCTCACCAGGCAGAGTATTTAAATATCTGCAAATGTAAAATTTTGCGCAGCACATCCCTCCAGCTGCCTCACAAGAATATAACTTATTTTTTGCCAGGTAGGTAGCTTCCCGTCCAATCCACTTACATCACACTTTCAAGCTCTAAAGACTTTGCTATCATATTTGTAATAGAACAGTTTCGCTTGAAGATGTACTGATTTAAATGTTCCCTCTAACAATATAAGAGGGATACATTAAGCCACTAGAGGTGGTGGCTGCTGCTGCTGCTGCTGAAGGGTCAAATTACTTTTAGTCATTCTGCACGCACAGAGCACTAGAGAGAGATTTCAATTTTCTTCAAATATTCTCATTACATAGATGACAGCTGCCAAAGGGTCTCAGACCTTCATATAATTACATCTTCAATAGGAAAAATCTCAATTATAACAGAATACCTAATTATTACGCTGTCCATATTCGAAATTGCCCTCACATGAAAGGAAAACTAGAGTCGTATCATCCACTAAGCTGTGAGGACAGTTTCCACTTCATGTACACCGCTGTTGTTAAGCACCCAAGAGCATTAGAGGGAAGACCTGTCACGGCTCAAGACCTGAAGGGAATGAACAGAGAACAAGATATGACAGAGCACAAACCTGTGTCCTCACTCGCTGCCTTTTTTATGAGAGAACACTGATAACTCTGATGCTGCTGGTCGGTGCAAACATACCGCCTCAATTGCCATACCTCAGAAGAGGCAACAAAACAAATTATTTTGACCAACTGCTGTGGCTGCCATATCGTTTTCCAGGCAATGTAGCGTAACAAGGCCCATTTCCCAAATAATCAAACTCCAGCCAGTGACCATCCAGCTATCAACAGCTTTGATCTTTTTCCTACATGGCAGTCATTTCCATCATAGCAGGAATGTAATTTCCCAGTGGGTAACGGGCACCGCGGTGAAGACTCCCAGTGTAATGTACTGTGGAGCTACCATTCGGAAGTTCGAAAGCCCTCTTTGTGGAAAGCATTTGCATTCAAATCATTGAGTCTGAAATTGGTTCTACCTGTCTGGGATCAGGACTATCTCCTGTGGGTTCCCACTGCCAGTTAAGTGCAGTTTTTATAACCTTGGAGCGCAAGTAATGCTAATGGATTTTGATCGAGGACCCAACTATGTTTTTTCTTTGGACTCCTCCTATGAAAGTAGCACTCCCCCTCACCTGGGGTAGCTCCAAATGAGTCCCATGGCAGATTCCCATCAGAGCCCATGAACAGGCTACAATGGCCCACCAAAACTGCCAATTCCTCATATTAATTAAGCTGAGCAGGCTTGGGGTGCCTCGGCCCTCTAGATGGACCAGAGAGGATAAAGAAGTAGAAAAACCAAGTTGGGAGACTTTATTGTGACAGAGTAGTCAAAGTTTTCACAATTTCCTAGTTCACATCTATTCAATTCCAGGTTGATTAAGTGCCTTCCCCTGAGATTAAATCTGTATCCCCACCTGCCTTTTAAAGGAACTCACATTCACTAGAGTCAAATTGGTGTTTACCAAAAGCCCAACAGCCCAGAATGAACATTAATGTTTGTTCTCTTTTATTTAGTTTAGTTTTCATCAAGTTTAACTGTAAATGTGGATAGTTCTTAACAATGCACCTCAAATATAAACAATTTTTTTTTTCTCTTTACTTAGCTTTAAAGTCTAGTGCAGGTGAGCGGTGAGACATTTGGCAAAAATATACTGTATACTGATGTCCTCACCTAACCTTTGAATCTGTGAAGCGGGCAGAATTTAAATGTATGCTCTGATGAAAACCTTTCATGTTTATCTTGGAGGAATAACTCACAGTTTGTTTAAGTCTCACAGGCGTTTCTTTCATCTGTGCTCAGCCTCATGTTTTTTTAACCTTTGTCTTCTCTGAAGCGGCCGCTGCTGCTATACGAATGCCTTGTTTAGTGTAGACATAGTTAAGGCCTCCATGGAGCATGGACCCTGGAGCAGTGACTGACAAGCCTGTAATAATCAGTTCTCAAGCATGGTGTTCCAAGGCAATACTTGATCTGAGCTTCCCGAGCTGAGCTCCGAATACTTCATGGCAATTTACTGACACCGTGAAATCCAATTAAAAATGCATTTGGACATTGATCACCTGAAACACCCAGATTGATTGCTGCTCTGAAAGCAACCTTGTTGTGTTTTTGTTCGGCCAGGGTCCATTCACCTTCCCATACCATATAAATGTATTGATCTGCACACCCACTCTTGGATCCATACGAACCATTAAACATCCTTTCAGTGTTTCTCCATCCATTTATGTGACTCATAGCAGATTCCACTGAGATAAAAATGGCCAGCACATCGCTTACCAGACCAACAAGCTTTGAGACAGCACTGCAGCTCTACAGCATAATGACGCCAGGTGATAATGTTAAGTTAACTAACCATTTAAAAGCACCATTCATCAAACTAATCTTCTGGATGTCTAAGAGAGATAACGAATATAAAGCATTCAAATGTTCACAAACATCTTGAATAGATGTAGTGTGACTAGAGAGAGGAATACTTCGTTAGAGGTGGAGAGACATGCTTAATTCAAAAACATATAAAAGGTCAATTGGCACTTTTCAATCAGTGTTATTCACACATTCTCATTTAACAACTGCAGCCACGGAAAAAACGTCACGCTATCTAATGCTGTTTGAGGCGCTTGTATGGTTCAATAAATGTGAAAGAATATATTGAATGCCAGTGAATAAGATGCATTTGTATGCAAAATTGCAAAGACAGCCCAGAGATGGAGCTGCAGGCCGATGGACGTGCATGTAGTCAGGTATCGAATCTGCTTGTCTCCTGTATGCTCCGCCTGCATCGTGTTGCGCAGGGCATAGGGGCAGGTGAATGGCGAGTGCTATTGTCTCTGAGCATTGGTCCACATGAATGACCCAGCCTGTGTCCACATTAACACGGATCAACTCCTGTGGGTATCATCTCCTCGGAAAACAGCGGCTACAACACATTCGGCCAAATAACCTAACTTCCATATCCGGTAAAACCCGCGCTGTCTTTCACCCTTCCTGACTTTTGGCCAACTCAATCAATCTTTCCCTTGCTTTCTTCTCCTGACAGACTGCTCCACTTTCCACCTTTCCAACGTGTTCTCCTTCCATTCCGCCACAATCTCTCCTTTACGCCCACCTCTTCCCTACAGTAATATTCTTCACACTTCCTGCATCCTTCTCTTTCTAACCATATATTTTCTGATTTGTCCTTATCCACCACTCACTTTCTCTTTTTTCCCCCCTTCGTTTCTCAGTAACAATTCCCTTTAATGCAACTAAATATCTACAAACCTTTCCCTGTAGGGTGTCAGGGTTCTCCTCTGCCCCACAGGGAACCACCTCCAACAATAGCTGGGTCTGCACACCCACACGCAGGCCGACCCGGCGGTTAATGAGCCTGTTGAGTAAGACGGCACCTTGACTCAACATTGATCACCAGGCCTCTGTACCTCGAACTCTCAGGGAAGCTACTTGTCATGGTGATAATTTATTTTGTGGCACCAGATATGGTGTGCGGGGGAATGGGTTGTTTTTTCTTCATGTGGTCTAGGGGCCTGACGGACACCATTTCAGGTTCAAATCAGGGTCATAATGTGTAGCCTGAAACACGCAGAGCTGTAACTCACTGAGGATCAGCCACAAACAGCAGAAGAAGACTTTCATCTTGCTTAGCAAAGAGATGTGTGGCACATTTTCAAACTCAAATCCCTGCTTTTCCTTCCCACGCCTGTGCAAAGACTTTTTGCTCTGGTGTCCTGCTAAGTTAGAAGCATTAGTAGAGACACTGTGTGACTTAGGGAAGGAGTGGGAGAGTGAAGGAAAGCTGCGCTGTTGTTTTGATCATGCTGACATGGGGTGCCCAATTATGGAGATGCGGCCTGTCTAACCAGTGAGGCCAAACACCTGATGGGAGGAGGTGGCAGGAGCATGGGACGCTGCTTGTGGGTAGGCGAGGCTACCGCAGTGCACCGCTGCTCCCGCGTGCTCTCAAGATGTTCCACATCTCCCCCCTCTAATTGGCAGATGGCCTCAGATGCGAGATGATTTAATGGCCTGCGTGTGTGTTTTTTCCTGCCTCAGTCAGCCATTAGCAGGGACATCTGTAACGAGTTGGCCAGGCGCACTGCTGAGAGCGGAAGCTGAGAGCAACACTTTCTAATGGGGGGGTAGCGCGATCGTGACGGACTTGGGCGGTAATCAAAGCACTCTGAGCCATTTCTTTGGGTTATGATAATCAAGACATCTCGTTTCAAATTGTCCGTGGCAGAGGAAAAAGCTATAATAAATCGTTTGATGTTGTTTACCTCAGAAAAGCTGCAAAGAATCAAACAGCACAGTATTACTGGATATCAACTGTGTGACAGCCCCCTTTTGACTTTCAATACACCAGAGCAAGACATTTCTAGCTGAGCGTTATCATAAAAAGACTTTTTCATGGCTTTTGGCACAAACAGCTTGGCTTCCAAGTGATCCCATTTCTTGCAGCTGTGCCGTAACCATCTGCGCTGAATGCTGCACTCAAGGGTAAAACATTTAGGCCTCAACCAGAGTTTGGCCCTAAAGGCCTCTGGTTTCTGGCTGTCTTTCATTTCTTATTACTCCCTCCTGAGCTTGTCTCTATAACCAGAGCTGGATGAGGGAAGGAGCTGCATCGTTGAACAAGCGAGGCCTTCAGCTGGTTCTCTCTGCATGTAGACAGAGCGGTGGAGAAGTGGCTCTGAGCCTAAGGCCTTTAAAAGCTTGATGGCCATCAGTATTCTTGCCTTAGCCTCTGAGGATTTGTCTGCTACCTGCAAACTGGGTCAATTTTTGCATTATTTTAGAGATTTGTATCTCACTGTGGAGAAAGGAGAGGTTTTGCACACGCAGGCATGTAGACCCACACCTGCACTTTGTCTCTCTCTCCGTTTCCCTCCCTCTCTGCCTCTCTCACACACACACACACACACAGTATTCCGAATTCATTAATATGAGCACCTATTTGTCATTTTAACACATAAATGCCAATTTAAAGCCACAAAATCTGCAATGAATGACTACACAGAGCAACCGTACCCTTGCTGTGAAAATCATTTTAGACGGAGCACACGCCGCAAGACTAATTAAAATTGATAGATAGGACTAATACTGATTATGACACTCAAAAATCTGACACCTTTAGCGATCTTAAATGCAAGTAAGTCTCAGTTAAAATACCCCTTCTCTATTCATGTCACACTGAGGGGATTAACTGCAGTCATAAATCTAAAATAGTTTTGAATGTGACTGTGCCATTCATATATTAACATTAATGAGGAAGTGACAGTGCTGCAGCACCACCTTGACTGTTTCAGGTTTTAATCGCAGTTTTCTCACTGTTTGACTTGAGAAAACCTTCAAATATTTGAATTATCCCACACCCACATACAATCAAATAACTCTGACACAATTTCTAATTCTAATCATCTACTGTATGTGTACTCTCGGCTGAGAGCCTGGGAGGTGAATGAAGGACCAGGAGCAGATGGGGGGGCGGTAATGAGATGCAGAAAAAAAAAGGGAATTGAGGGGGACAAGCCGGCTGGTGAGACACAGCAGAAAAATAAGAGAGGGAAGAAAATAAGTATGAGATAGACAGAGGCGATAGGAGAGACCCGCATCTGAGGTGAATACAAATGGACAGAGGAGAAACACAGATAGAGGAGGAGGAGAAGGAGTGTGGGGGGGGGGGGCAAAAAGGGAGGTTGTGTGAGGAGAGGAGATAAAAGAATGTGAGAAAGATGGATTCACTGTCGGCTAATGAGAAGACAAAAGCAGTAGAATCCACATTGATCTCTGCCCCACAGCAAGCTGGCTTTATAGCTCACAGGTAGAGAGAGGGTAAGCAGGAAGAATTGAGTCCAAGGATAGACTCACTGAATACATGTATGTGTGTTACAGTATTGATAGTGAGCGCACACACTCAGGTTGGAGCTGTGTGTATGTGGATGATGTATTTGTGCTGCATGGGGGCAGGTAGGATGATGGACAACACAAAACTGCAAGCTGGGTAAATGAAAAGATGACTGCTTAAATGAGTCATTATTGTGAAGCAGTAGATGGACTAAATGTGAGATAGAAATCAAATATTTATATAGCAACCACTCTGCATGCAGGGCAGAAAGAAGGAACATTGTAGAAACAGTTTCCCTGAGATGCATTACTGTACTGCAACTGATTAAATCACTGTAAAAGAATTAAATATTAAAAACAAATATTTTAGAGCTGAAAAGAAGCATTTAATAAAAGTATGTAGTGAGATAGTTGTTGACTATAACAGACACTCAAGTTGATAGTCTGATATCTTGTCTTAAATCTGGAAAAATAATTGGCTTTTTGGTGGTATTTATGGTGCCATTTAATGTATTTCATTGTTGTTTCGGGGGCTTAATGCTGTAAACAAAAGAAACGCGTCGCTGCAGAGGATGATCACGGTCTAAACAAGTTACCAGCACAGGTGCGCATCAACAAAGAGTAACACAAGTTCATTTGCTGTTAACACGGACAGGGCTGCGTTGTACGGCTGCAGAAAGCCACTTACAGTAGGTTTGAGCTGTTCCAGTACACCGCATGCCGGTCGCTGGCTGTCGACAGGTGCAAGTTTGTAAGCGCCAGCGTGATGAGGCTGAGAGAAAACGTTGCGAGAGCCATAATCCCTCCGGTGCTTGTCCAGCCCTGGTTCCCCTCTCTTCCTTCTGCGTCCCCGCTCCTTCTGTCCCAGGCGACGTGTCGTTCACAACATCCCAGCGGTCAAAAACGCCTTTTCAAGTTCCCAGTTACCTTAACAACGGGTTGAATCAGGGTGACTTCTGAGTGGTTACGTGTTCTTCAACTCAAATCCCATTGCGACGAGACCCATTTGGACATCTTCACTTGTGCCAAATCTATCCTATCTGGACTTCTTTCTCGTACCCGATGCGCACTTTCAAGTCACTCCTTCATTTGTTTGGCAGGTCTGCTTTCAATTAGAGATAAACAATGCAGTTAGGCTAATGATAAGGCAAGAAAGGCTACCACATTCACAACTGACAGCTGAGGTCGGCGTTTATTGTTCTTTACACAGCTTTATAGCCGCGTGAGCTCCGTTAAAAGGTCTGTGTACCTGGCGCTCCTCTCATCAGCAGCAGCAGCCACAAGCTGCGCACACAACGCTACAAGCCCGCCCTCTGATGGGGGAGCTGCGCTCACATGTCCATCTATTCTGCTGCCCCGCCCCCTCAAAACATGCACCGTGTGTGTGTGCGTGTATTTCAGTAACCCATGTGGAGAAAACGTTATCCTTTTAACTAAAACAGCAGGGGAAAAAATCGTGATACTTTTTCGACTATACACAATTATTGAAGCATCAATTATATTTTAGGGTAAGGGTTTAGATTTAAGGTAATAATAGCATAGATAACAGTTTAGGTTAGGGTAAGGATTACATTTAAGGTTTGTTTGAAGTGAAGGTGAGATTTAGGAGTATATGTTTAATTAATGGACATTAACTTTCACAAACCATAAAATATGTTAAAGATACAGCTCAGGTCTAGAAACTGTTTTTTCTCTGTGAGGTTAGGTTCAGTTTGTACTTTGGGATTAAGCTGGGAACACATTAAAATCCTCACCAGCTGTGAACTGACTCATTATCACACATTGGCTCATTATCATAATTAATTGCGAGCACACTGTTCAAATTTCTGTCAACAACCAGGAAAGATGGAAGCTGTTTGATATACAAATGGCTGACAAATTAAAGGAAAAACCAACATGATGGTGGCGGAGAGATGACAACCAGATAGTGGCCCGAAGAATGCAAGCTATGATTGGTCAGGTTCCAATCAAAGCAGGGTCCTAATCTGACACCGACCAAGGTGTCATTCATTTTTCTGAGACATTTTAATGTCCAGGACTTGCTTTCTAACATAGTGTTTATGTTTTACAATCAGTTTGCATGTTCACATAGACACATAATGCACAAAATGCACATTGGTTCCTCCGCAGATGTGATCTGAGTATAGTACAAAACAAGCAACACGTGACAAACAGTAAAAGATTCGGGCCTTAAGCCTCATAAAACCACCCCTGGTGCCACCTCTGTGATGCTCAAACTGGTCTGAGGCTCAATCTGGATGCCAGATATTAGAAATATACTAAACAAAAGTATGTGTTTGTGTGTGATTTGTTGGCTTTTTTTTTTAAAGAAAGAGTTTAATTCTATAGGTCTTTCGAGTGAAAGATTTTTGAGTTATTTTGTATTCACTATTCAACAGGGGTTAAGGGTTAAGGTTACAATTAGGATTCACACTAATCTCAGCAAATTAATACAGTGGAAGGCCATCAGAAGTGTAGTAATAACATGTGTTTGTAATTATGTGTGTGCATACGTGTGTATTTAACAGTGAAATACAGACAGAGGGGGAGTGCATGAAAATTTGGAGACTTTAATTAACCTGTTTAATTTCGCCTCTGGTGGTTTAACCACTCTATCTAGCCTAACGGCAGCCCGCAGTATTAATGGCTCAGTTAATTCCAAATATTAAGCATTAGCCTCGGTTTGATTAACTCTGCCAATTTCATATCTCATAATAGTGTCCTTTTTGGAGGGGATATCAGTGATATTCACACCCATAAACGTGCTCGTAGACGCTGTTGGTGAAACTTTAGCTGAGTCATCCAAACATTAATCTGAATGACCTCCAATGATGAATGAATGTTCATTACACTTCTTAGCCGAGTCCCTGAAGGTCGAATTCACACTTCTTAGAGTGAGGAGAAGTAGCCGGAGTCAGTTGTAGATCTGCTGCCTACTTCCTCTCTCAGCTCTCATTCATACACGCTGTCTGTCTAGTTTGCTCTCGTTTGCTCTCACTCACTCTCTGCCTCTCTGTTGTTTTTGTCAGTGATGACGCCTCTCTTGAGTGCCCTCCAGGCATGTTGCCGTGGCGACTGGAGTAAAGGGGCGGATGAAAGAGCAACTACCATCACTTTTTTTCCTACCAACTCTCCCTCTCTCTGTCCTACCACCTATCTGTGCGGCTCCACTGGATCACTCGCCTCCATCCACTCTAACATTTGTCATCCTTTTGTCGCCTCGCACTCAGGGGGAAAGTGCTGCATATAAGGAGCATATTCCTCCATTTCTTCTTAAACTGATGATCTCTCGCTTCCTGTTGCGTGCACCGACCACGCGGTGCCAATGAAAGTGAAATGGAAATATAGAAAGTGACATTTAATATGTTTCCTGGACCTGTCTCAACCAGCAGAGGCACAAATGCATATTTATGATGTGCTTTGTGTGTGTGTGTGTATTTTCAACATGTGACTGATTGAAGCTTCCCGGTGTCATAAGTTATTGAACACATTTGTTCTTTCGACTTTGTGCCATGTGATGCACTGCTTATGAGTGCTTATTGTCTCCTGCAGCCTCTGCAGCTACACAGTTTGTATTTTGCTATAGGCATCAGCACAGACTATAGTAACAGTAACCACGGCTCGTTACCTTGACTCTGTTCGTGATTAATTCATGAACAGCAGCTATGGGCATATTGATTATTCAGATAATTTGTAATCATCAATCAGCCTCAACGCTTTCATATATCCTTGTTGACTTGATATTGATTTCCTACCAACTGCATTCCTGGTGTAAGCAATATTCCAGTAGAAAATGTGCTGGTTTCTTCCTCAGTGGGATTTCTTTATTCTTCGTCCTGCCTTTTATCTGTGTTATCTTTAATTTCCTACATCCATCTGTTCCTCTTTTCCCTACGTCCCATTGTGGAGTAATCTTATCTTTAATGTTAATGGATTAAAATGAGGTTGTCTTGATTCAGTTTAATGTCCAGTGGCTGTGTCAGTAAACAATGATTTATTTGATTAATCAGCTAATCTAGTGAAATGTCAGACTTTGAATATAAAGTAACTGTGACAAAAATAACAGTACCAACAGAAGCCTTTTGAACTTGGAGACACAGACAAATAAACACCTCTGTGTGAAGGTAAGAGTCTGTAAAAATGTATCTCTGGCCTGCCGCTCGAGCTCAGCATTGTGTCTGCAAACTGTGCTGACACAGTCACCTACCCATCTTCCCTCATTCTCCTTTTCTTACTTCTTTCATTTGGTGTGAATCTGCACATACCAAATCTGTCCCTTAACTCCAGTTTGCCCATACAAGTGAGGGATGGGTAAAAAGAGTATGGGACAAAAAAGTTATAGAGTGTAAGAGATAGAGAGGAGGAAATAGAGAAAGCCTGGGGGCATGGATAGATTGAGGTTGGAGGAAGGAAAAAATTACAGTGCAGGAATCAAGGGAGAGGTAGAGAAGGTTAAAGAAGACTAAAGTACAAACTGAGAAGCTAAGGAGTGCAGAGTGGGGAGAGGGAGACATGGAGGCATTAAAGGCCAACAGTGTTTTTGGTAATAGCGTGGTGCTGAGGAGAGTCCTGGCCTGAGCTCCAGGTGGGCCTCCATCGTTTTGTCCCCTCGAGTGTGGTGCTTAACCTGCCTCGCTTCAGTAAGTACCCAGCTGTGCAAATGGCTAATGTGATTGTGAAGATATAAGCCCAGGATAATGGCATCTGCCAAGCAATCAAGGACAATGTTCCTCGGCGTCGGGCTGTGATGAAAAGGGAGCACCGGGAAATGGATGCTAGGATGAGGGCTGAGCCTTTGGGGAAGGGAGTGATGTGTTGGTAAATGGTCGAAAAGGACAGAGAGTCGGAAGAGCAAGGAGATGAACTATGAGGACAATCTGTTTAGAGGAACAGATAGGAATGAAATAGCAAAATAATGTTAGGAGTAAATTGGCATGGATTAAGGGCACAATACTTCTTAATAAATCAAAATATGATCATCATATTAGGGCTTGGAAAACGAGCACAAATATAACCACAATGCAACAGGATTTTTTCTTGTTTTCTTAGAGAGCTTGAACTGGTTTGGGAACTGTTGGTGGGTTGGTCATAATTGTATGTTATAGCAAGCTATACAAAAACTGACTTGACTTGTCTAAAAGACTTGGTTTGTAATCAAGAATGAATGTTATATAATGTACTCTCTACTATATTTAGTGTGACATGTATTAAAACAATGGTTTACAAACACCAACAATGGGATATTTGCCACGCCTTCTTCTATTACTGTAAGGTTTAAGGTGGTGGTATGCTTGAAACAAACTGGTTAATATGACGAGTTGTCCGACCACGTTTGAAGGCAAAAGTGAAGCTGGTCTGAACGGCAACACTCGAAGCTGGGGTGAAAAGCCTGCTATCATGCATACGTTATACATACAAAAAGTGACGGAAGTAATAGCATGAAGAAAGAAAAAAAGAGAGCTTGAGAGAGACGTTCAAGCCCTGCTTTCTTTCTTACCTTGCTCACCTGGCTAATTGTTGTGTTGCGGTGTGCTTGTCAGATTGTCGATTTTGGAGAGTTACAGAAATTCAGAACTAGCTGGACGCAGCGCCCTCAATTCCGACGGCATGAAGGTGTGGGAGACGCTGTTCGACCATCTGACAAGCATGTGGGTTGAAGCATACCGATGCCTTTATGGTGCCCTTATAAGAATGGAATACTTACTGCCCCATAATAAAAACATTTCCCAAGTTTGTAAAAGGTTATCGACGTAATGCGATAGGCCATACCTAGTCTCAGAATCATTGGCCCAGAGCTCACTCATATTGTCTGGTATGGCTGGTTTACAATTACCAAGTATATTGTACAATATTTGATGCAAACTGCAAAACTTTGGGAAACAGATTGGAGTTTTGGCAGAAACCAGAGTGCCAAATTCAGTTCTGATTTTCCAAAAGAAGCTGAATCTTGGTTAGATGGTAATTTCTTTATAGGACACACACACTTTCAGTATTCAGTTATTCAGCAAATCAAAATAGATTTAAAGTATAATATTTGGCCCTAGATGTGTATTAAATCTCATCTAATTTAATCTGCAAGATTAAGCAATACACCTTTTGGCCTTTGTTATGCTAAGCGAGTGATGCAGGCTCCCTCAAAACCCTCTAAAGAGCAAACATGATCTGCCTTGTTTTGACAAAGGTCCAGTTTTGTGTTAGGCCAGAGGATTCACTTCAAGCTTAAACTCCTAAATAAACCTAAATGAGGCTCAGAAATTAAAGCTCATGTAGTACACCTAAGGTCAGCCTAATGCACATGATGGCCTCTACTTGGAAGACCGAGAGGCACTCAGACGGTTAAAAAGGTGGAGGGGTGTCGAATGATAGAAAATTATGTTTTGACAGTCAGTAGGTGGCAGGGCATGGGGAACGCCGAGAATAGATGCACTTTCAATGGCATGAAATATTGAGGAGAGGAGAGCGAAAACAAGAGCCGAGCAGCGTGTGTCTGATGAGCAAACAAAAAGAGGAGAGCATTATTAGCATGACTGTTACAGGGAAGAGGAATATTTTCCACTGCACAGAACCTCCAGGAAGCTGAAACAGAAAAGTGAAGAACATTCGTGCTTCAGTGCAACTCAAAAACCCAAAAAGGCTCCAAATTTTTTTTTTACTATAAAAGTTGAGGTAGCACTGGGAATGTTGATGCTGTAAAAAATGGGGTAAAACTTCCATAACACATCAAAAACATAGGCAGTTGAAGCCGTTAACTTGTTTTGCTTTTTTAAATTATATGTAAATATCCGGTATGATTTAATTAATTTTGCAAACAGAGGTGGGAGGAGAGGCTTCAATAAAAGACATATAATCATCATAAAAGAGAATTAAACTGTTGATCTTTCATTCACAGGAGAAATCTGAAAGCTTAGAAAATATGGAGCTGACATTTTACTGTAATATTGCATTATTGAACAGAGAACTAATCTGATAAAAGACAGTTTGATGTGTAAAAAAGAACGTGTGTGTAATCTGCTGCCAATATACAGTACAGACTGCCTAATTAATATGGGCTCATGAATTATTAACTACAGAGCATATTAACTGTTTATTGTTCAAACTGGTAATGTTGCTGTAAAGGCATAGATAGATAAATAAATAGAAGAAAAATCAGGAAGGTGGGAGGTGATGTTTATTGTACACTATTTTCTATCTGGTTAAAAGTTATTTTTTTCCTCACTTGGGTCTGTTCTTAGTGAAGCTCAGACATCTGGTTTTGTACAACAAAGTAAACAACAGCTGAGTCAGTAACCAGCCTCAAATCAGCAGCCTCAACTGACCACAGGGCGAGCATCGATTGAGGAAGCAATTAAGTATGTAAGCATCTCAGTGTATTCATAAAGGATTGTTTCTCTCCTCATCCTCTCTTTCTCTTTCTTTCCCTCTATCTGTTCTCATTGCTGTCTGTTGGTAAGTAAAGGTAGTGTCCCTGAAATCCTTTAATGATCAGTAATTGGCTGGAAGGAGGGCGTCACCAGTAAACACCGTTTCCTTCTCATCGTTTGTCTTTGCTAACTTAATGACGCTCCCTGAATGGCAAAGACTTCACTTTGCATCTCATCACCGTGCTTGCCCACAACCCTAATGAGAAGCTATGGAGGTACAGTAGAACTGCACTGGCTGAGAGAACTGACTGGCAGTGTGAATCAGAGTCAAAAGGCAGTGTTAGTCATCGCCATCACAGCCTCAGGGGTTGGCTGTATCCTGTACAGGCTCCATAATGCACACAGTTATTATTAGCATAAAAATGACTCGGAATATGCCATAATAGCTTGTACAGTACATGCAGCTGGAACACTCAGATCAATGTGTGACCACTTAGCCCTCTCAGCCTTGTTATCCCCTGTCTCTATATGGAGACTTAGCTCTGTGTTGTCAAACAATGATAATCCTTAACAAGCTGCCTCCACTCACCTATCCATCTATCCTTCATCCAAAAATATACAGCCATACTAAACCTGCTGCGTCTTCACATCGACAGCTATTTTTTGCCGCCTCTGTAAATGTTAGGTCGAAAGTTCACTTTGAAATAATGGAGCATGTGACCTTTTTCTCTGCAAGCAGAAGATATTGCTCCTGAGGAATTGGAGCATTTTGGATGAGAGGGGTGTACGGAGGAGGAGGGGTGCAGCAAAGCCTTGAGGGAGAGGGAGAAATGTCACACAATCACTACCGGAGCAAGGCCTGGCGTGGACGTCAACCTTTCACTGTGTGTGCTTTCTGGAAAGAAAAGAAAAAAACACAGCCGCTGGATTATGGCTTATTAGGGAATGGGAATTTGAATGAGATGAGTAGGAAGGCAAGCTGATTACGGAGGATGATGGCACACTATGTTCAATATTCATTTAGCTGATAACTAATAGTCTATTATGTATTGTCAGGCAGAGAATTAAATGCAGTGTCATTTACAGTATAGAAGCCTGATATAGGCTATTACTCATAACCATGCCAGTGCTGTAGACTGTTGTATTCACCAAATGGTCTGCATGCAACAAGTTACTGTAGGTCAGTCTTGTTATTTTAACGGCATCCTGTCATACTGAACCACCCTACTTTTTCATTTAACCTGTGTCTGTATATATATCTTAGATCAGGTCGGGGTCCCCAAGGGGTTGCAAGATAATGGTGTCATGAGAAGATAAAAGGGAAATTCCAGTATTTTTTCAACCTGGGACTTATTCTCATAACTGTGGCCATTCTGACTATGGCCATGCTAACTTTGCATTTGTCAAATTTGTTGTACAGATTCACGAAAAGTGACTCTGCAGCACATGCCTCTAACTAAACTTAAAAAACTTACATTTCAGAAAAATCAGAAAAACACTTGTCTCTGAGTCCAAATGAAACACAGAAATTACTTAGTTAACTGCAGATAGAAGATCTGCTTCCTGGCAAAATTGTGCTCAGAGACATTTTAACCTCCCAGAATATTTGTTGCCAAACCAATCTCAACTCCAGAAGTTCACATACTCTCTTGTTCCTGAGCTTTTGACCATTTCACGCAGTCTTCATCAGCAGACAGTTTGCTCAGCTGGCGTGGAACTGTATGTTCAAACTTTCCATTATGCTGAGAAAACATTCACATTGTATCCTTTTCTTTGTAATTGTTTAATCTCTCTCATTGTCATATTGTGCCATGTTGCAAACTGCATTTGGCACTTCATGCACCATAGGAATTATTTGCAAATATAATTCAACCAAGGTCTTAGCAAATTCCTGCACAGATGTATGTGAATGGTCTGTGTTGATTCAAGGGTTTGTCTACTGGGTGAAAAATGAAACCCTGTCCAACTGTTCAAAAGGACTTTACTCCTGGTCGTCTTATATCCGTAGTACAGTATCACAGCGGCACATGGCAGGATGCCCAGAAGGCCTTTACTTGATGCTCAGGATTTCAATCATGAGTCCAACTGATGCTCAAGTCACTCATCTCTTTGGCTTTGGACCAATGCCAGCTAGTGATGCCCAGGCAAGCCATCATGAGGTCAGTATGTCAGGCCTGACCATCTTGCACAACCCTCCGCCTGTGGGGCCGAAGAAGCTGACTGACCTAATTAGCTGTTTGAATAATTGCTGTACTGTCTGGCATGTGGCTGATTTGGATGTATGTGTATGTTTGTGTGTGTGTTTTAGTGCTTGTGTCTACGTAACAGAGGGAGTGACAGCGAGAACAGATGGCCAATGGCTGGACTAAAATGAAACATTTTCGTTGCCTTTCATTCATTGCTATAGATGAATCCGGGTTGTAGGCAAAAGTAGACAAGCCGCCATTACTGCAGTCATGCTTCATTGTTAATCCACGTATAACACTATGTACCTGTAAAGGATTTCACTTTTTAAGCTCTTTTGCCAGGAAATCTGTCTGAGAGATCCTGTAGAACCTGTTACATGTTGGAAAATACAGTCATCAAATTCCATGAAAACAGAGGTTATAATCTACAAAATTTTTAACAAAATGTAGTCCAGTTTTAACTGACGGGTAGACATCTTTTCTCTTCTATCAGCTGCTCCAACAATACACTTCATTGGAAAAAAGGGAAAGTTGAAGCCACAAGCCTCTGCTCCATGAAATCAAAATTTTTGTTTATAAACCTCAATTAAATCCTCATGTTTTGCTCACATTCTGAGCCGACCGGGGACCACTAAAGACCAAGCAATCTGCCTACATGGCTAATGGTGAGCCACCACCCCGCTTAGCATCTTTTGCTAACTTGGTATTATGTTCCCTCTTTTACAGTATTATGTGATTCCAGTGTGTATTAAACTATGCATTTCTTTACAATTACAATGCAAGCAATCATGGAGTTTGATGATTTAAATCATAAACTAGCAAGTAATCCCTGCTGGGTTTAATTAGCTAGCTGTTACTCACACTGTGGAGGTTGTACAGAAGCAGTATGTTTATGCTATTTTTTCCCAAAGCCTGTTTCATAGCTAATTTCAGAGTAGTGCTTTGAGACCAATAACTTTCACTTTCACACAGACTACCTTAATCTGTTGGAGGGGGCGACTGCCGACCGTGAACAACCCAAACATCTCTGCCTCCACTGTCAGTGTAAACATGTTCAGTTCAACTATGGCGACGCTTGAGAGCGCAACACATAAATCAGCCGCCGGGTCAACCAACAGCACACACATCGTCCACAAGTAGCAGGTCTCACTCCTTTTGTTCTGCTCCTGATCACATGTCAAGATAGTTTGTCCAGACTGCCCTATTGACAGCTTTCTGAGAGTCACGAAGCAATATCTGCCTCTATTTAAATCCCCTTGTTGTGGCTTCTACCCCAGCACGCTGGCTCTTTTATTTTTGTGAACGTGTAGTATGAGCCACAGGGGGATCAGCTGATGCTCAGAGAGCTATTTCAGCAAACCACACAGACCGCTTTGTTGTAAGCACTTGTACAAAGGCCAAGTGCAATGTCTCAGAGGAGTAATGTTAGTCAGTAGTCCAGTGAGGAGGAGTAATGAACCAAGCAATCAGTGTTACTTGTTCATAGCACAGTGACACACAGCTGAAGTGGTCGCATATGGAGTTATACAAGCGTCATGAGGGACTTTGTCCCTACATCTGATTTTAAGTTCAATATACCCATGTATGTATGTATGTAGCTGTATGGCGGCCATCTTGGAGGAATATGTCCTCCTTGTTTCTTTTTCTGTGCTCTCTGATGAGCTGATAATCAACAAGGGCGACACTTGTGCAGAGACAGTCATCAGATTCTATTGTTCTATTTCGTCTCTATCACGCTGCCAGACTAAGTTTCTCATGACATGATGGTTTTTCCAAAAAATTCTAATTAATCTTTTGAAAAACGCCACTCAAACTTGAAGAGAAGGAACGAGAAATGCATAAAGTAAATGATTGAGTGGGATTTAAAACCCTGGAGAGGTTGGAAGAGAAACTTGTTTAGCTACATTAATGTTGAACTTTGCTGAGAGAGAGAGAGGGAGAGAGAGATGAAAAAGGTAATTGCGTTCTCTCTATTGAGGATGCCTCATTATTTGTGGTGATGTGAATCGCATCAAAGCAGCTTATTATGATCATCAGTGCTCGATAGTGGAGATGGAGGTGATCCACTCCAGGGCTGAGGGCACAGCCGTAGTGTGCTATTGATTTGGCTGTTAAGAGGTGCTTGTGTTACAAAGGGCATGCATCTCAGTCTTCTATTAAGATAATTATGCTTTCTATTGCCTTTTGCACACCTCTGTGGCCCGTTGAATGAATAAAATCACAAATAATTAAGTTGCTCTTTATGTGTTTTTTGCAGAGCTCAAGAAACTAAGCAGCTACGTGCCATGTGCAAGGTTGTGCAGGTGCTACAGGGTGAGAAATAAAATAATTTCTCAGCAGAGAAACAAGACTGACTTTATCATAAACTGCAGGCTTATGGTGATTTCATAACGGTTCCATAAAATTCCAAATTGGCCCTTCAGATGTTGAAAATTTGAGAGAGAAATTTAGTTCTGTTTTGTGCATGAAGTTAATTGGGTGTTTGAAGTTACTTAGATGCTGCCGAAAAGTTGTTCTGCCATAAAAAAAAACCCCCGCAGTCTATAATGAATGAAGCCAGTTCCACATTACACAGGGCTTTAACCCCAAAACTTGACACAGTGCCCTCTGAACACACACTGCTTGTGGTCTTCTTCCACCCTTTTATTCGACACGCCAAGGGCCTTCTCGGAGGACCTGTTTTGTAGAGAACCATTTGCATTTTCAAAAGGGCAATCGAGTCAGCGCGTCAGAAAACAGGGAAAGGTCACCAGGTTTCCTACCGCTTAAAACCTCTACACTCTATCAAGTTCTTGCCTCGCTGCCACGGACCGACTCATGCCAAATTGAGAGATTGCCCATTTTTCTCCCCAGTGACATTAAGAGGGTCATTTAGCACTCCAGCTCCGAAAACCCTGATTGGTCTGAACAAGGCCTTTCCCCCCGAACTGTAGCAGACAGAAATCAGTGGAATGTGGTAGCAAGATCTCAGACCCCCAGACGATTTAGGGCTCGGCTGTGACATGACTGGCACTGAACCTCTGGAGTAAAACCAGCATGCTGAGTTGGAAAAGGGCTGAGAGCACAGGAGGGTGGTTGCGAAGGGATTTCTCCATGAACGTCTGTCTGGCTTCCAGTGAAACTGGCGGTGCGTGCCTGGTGCGTGCTGTGTGGCAAAGCAAGCAAGGACCCCCACGGAGGTTGGTTCCAGCAGTGGGGGAGATGTGCTTATACGGTTGAGTTAGCTAAGCCTGCAGATCCAGAGGGGACAGAGGGGGTGGCATGGGGAGGAGAGGCAGAGCTCCAGGGAGCAGCGTGAGTCTTGGCTGTGGATAAAAGTGCTGCCTCGCAGGCGCCGATATCGCTGAGTACCCCGGGGTTGACCTTGGCAAGCTCACACTCGCTGCCAACCCATCTGCTCGTTATAGAGATGTAATGGTTAGGGTGGTAAGTGAGTTACCTTATTACATGTTTGTCATTAGAAAATCTGTTTAAAATGCTGTATGCACCAGACGGACACAAACAAATTCATAGATCAAAATCAAAACAATGCTATTTTCACAGCATCCAGGGAAACCAGCAAGATATAATGCTGACATTTTGGCATTTGCATTTTACTTGACATTTTATTGTGTGCAGGATCAAAGTGACTTTACATTAGATTTGATTACATTACATTCAACTTTCATTGCACAGAGTGAGTACCAGTGAAATGTACCAGAAAGTGCAAATATTAGATTATTATATATATATATTTACAATGTATGAATGATACAATGACATGTACAGAATGAACAATAAACCAATATAGAGTATGCACAGTATGAATAGACGTAAATATGATATGTACAGCATGAAGAATAACCCTGTAACTGTGATATTTGAAACACTTAGCTGGTATGTCATATGTACTGTGTAAAAACAAGTCAGTATGTACAGTTAAGAAATAATTTCTGCATTTTTTGTTTTGTCTGTGCTGTTCTCACTGGTTTGAAGTGGGCGGGGCTCAGCTGTAAAAGGGTGATGTCACTTAATTCCGTGCACCAATCAGGATTTCGCAACATTTGAAATAGAATCTGATGACAGTTGGTGGGCTGTCAATAAAATTTGATCAAACTACACCCACGCAGTCCTGATGTAGCAGTTTAGCTGAGTTTTTGAGTGTTTAAGTCTTCATAAATGATGACTAAAGATGTATTTTCTGAGCTTTAATTTTTTATTGTTGCTTATTAAGTTATAAGTTTCATGTTATAGAGAAATACTGAAGATTTGTCACCAAGTTTTCCAGGGCTCTAAGTAAAAACCATGTATTTACAGCTACCGAACAATAAACTTTCTTGAGGCTCAATTCTTTCTTTTTGTCATTTTCATTTGAGCTCATTTCAAATACATAACTAGACTTTTCCTAATTGAAAAAAATCAGTATTTAGTGTGTTTGCCAATCGATCATCATTGAAAATATAGGACAATTTTACATCAGTGATTACAAATGATGTAAACAAACATTTAACAACCCAGAAAATATGAATAATTTAGATTGTGTTGTTGTCCCTGTCAATCAATTTCAAATTGGGGTGGATGTTTACATTTGCATCACAGATTGTACCTTTCTGTGTCTTTGAAAATATCCATTTATACTGGAAATTGTCTCCACAATGTAATTATGTGCACTATACTTCGTTGTATGTGTATTATTGCTGAAATGCTTGACACCAAACCAGTCACTTTTCATTGACTAATACCTTTCCTCTCCCACCACCTGGTGTCTCTCAGCTGTTCGGTGATGTCTTCTTATCCATGACAGGGTCCAGACTAATGTGAAGTGGCATACTTGGGGTTTGCATGGATTTTATTTCCTTCAAACCAAATATCCTGATTAGAATTGAGAGTGGCGCACGAGGCACGATGAGTTTACTGAATCTCAGTCATGTTGTTTTCATTTTCTCCTCCCTCCTCTCGCCCCGGCCCTTCATTGGCTCTGTCAGTCTATAAACGACGACTGAATGTGTCTTTCCACCTGCTCCTCTCATCATCAGCATGTTATCACTGCCTGAACACTCTTTCTCGCTCATTGCCTCCTTTCTCTCCCCTCTCCTCTGTCTCTCTTCACCTGTCCTCAACCAGAGGACCAGAGGACCCAGTCCCTCCCTTCTTTCTCTTTCTCACCATTTTCTCTCCCTTTATTCCCCTCGTCCTTTTTGCCTGAGCGGCATGTGGTGAGCAGGTAAATAAATCACTAAGCAGCTCTGGAGAAGATAACGAGGCAACGGGGGATACTCTGCACTCTGCAGATGTGTGCAGATGCTTCGCCTGGAGCCACATGGAATAGGACCATGCCACTTGATATATATACACCAGATATCTGCTACGCCCCTAGCAAAACACATAGACTCTAATCAGATGCTCCAAATAAACACTGTTCTGAATGCATGAAGTGTAATATTTAGCTGGCCTGCCTGTATTAGATTGAGAAACATTTGGAGGGGCAATGAAGGGGACAGAGAAAGGGAGTGACAGAAATTTGCTCAACCTTTTCTTTCATACTCTGAATTCACCACTCTCCCAAAATTATTCATCGTCTCCCGACGGGAGTCCAAGGAAGCCAAGAGGGAGCTTAAGAGACGGTGAAAATATGCCCAGGGTGAAATTTCACTCTTGGTGATTTTACATACAGCAGATACAGAGACAATCACCAACACGCAAAGGCCCAATTACATTTTCTGAAAAGAAGAAGAAAGAGACAAAATTGTGACATTAGGGTAATGAAGGGAAAACGTTGCTAATGAGAAAGAGAGACAAAGAAGGAGAAAGAAAGAGAGAGTTTACTTCCATGGTTTGGCAGACAAAGGAGCATAGTTCAAGAACAGTGAAAGACTCGGAAGAGGACTTTTAACTTGCAATTAAATCCTTGCTTTAGAAAAATGATTATTCTAGCCCTGAGAGAAAGAAAGCTAGCTTTCATTTAGAAGAGAAAAAAACAGCAAAGTGAGGAGACGGGGTGGGAAAGATGAGGAGCAAAGAGGGGAGTAATGGCTGCCATCAGAGAGATATCCTCTTACCAAATGACACTAATAAGCAACACAGAGAGCTGAGAAACACAGGGACAAATAGATCGATTGTCCAGCCACCAACCGAATGTTTGGCGAGGAAGAAGATAAATGAGTAAGGAAATATTATCACAGCACAGTTTGCTATGATTGCATTATACTGTTATAATTAATGTTGGGGTGGGTCTTCAATATGAAAAGGATGTAATTATTGTAGAAAAATTGCCAGGGTGTGTGTCTGTGTGTGCATATGTTAGGCATGCATAAGCATGTTTGTGTGTGATGCTGCATATAGAAGTTTATGACATTGAGGAGTTTTCTTCCTGCTGATTAGGCAGGTGAAGTGCTACAGTATATTAGGATTTGCTCAGCTAAATGCTTCATGGCATCTAGACAATGGCTTACTTATTAACACTTCTGCCAACCATTGGCAAAGCAAATGGAAGCTCAATTAAGGCGAATAAATTAGGATTAACGCAGAAATGCAGCACATTTTCATTTTAATTAAATGTGTTTATTATTTATTTCTAGAGGCATTGCAGGGGGGAAGCAGGGCGAATCAGATGCCTCACTGCTTCCTTACAGGATGACACAGACTGAAGGAGAGTTCCTCAGGTAGAGGTCTTTGTAACCAGAGTGGCAGCTGGATGACACACATTGTGCACTTTCACATTTTATGACAAAATGATATGGTTGCCATTATTACTGATAGAAATTCACAGAAAATCCTCATCCCACAGCCTGATTCAAAACACATTTATGATCCCTGCAATGCGACAGAGGGAGCCGAATCAACACGGCCCTTCCATTTCATTCTTTTAAAGTTACGCTTGGCGAGGTTTTATGAGCTCCTACACAAATCATATTAGATGAGTTGCCACCAAGTCATTTCTTATATATTACTGCACCTCATCACATCCCCAGAAGGAGAGGAGGCAAGAAATACAGTGAGGGCCCCACACAGAGTGCCACATCACTAAATGGCAAAGAGACAGCGGAGGGGTGACACACGTCGTGTCATCGATGTCATGGCAGCGCATCCCGATGTCTTGTACGGTATAATCTAACCAGCCTGGGTGTTAGACAGGCTTTTTCTGCCGTGTCAGCGTGGCTTGTTGGAATGGAGGTGCAATGACAAGACAGACAAAATCAGGGACATGATGCAGGCAGATGCACAAACAGACAGACATAATCAGACATACACTTTATATCCACCCACACACATACAGTTATATCCATCTCAAACTGAATTATGGACCTCTGTTGAATGGGTTCCCAGAAATTCCCGGCCCATTATGCAGTTTGGTGATATATTTTTCTTAGATTTGCAGATAAATGACCAAACATAATTGGTGTAAAATCACATTGAGATGATTTGCAGTGCTGATACAGTAAAGTTTGATACCAGAAATGTTTTAAATTTCACTTAAACTTGGCAAACATCATTAGATTTTGATGACGGCCCTGAAACAGCCCTGTAGAATCAATACATTCACTATTTTGTTGTTTTGATGTCAGTTGTGCAGGGGGAAATCCAGTGCAGAAAAAACTGTACAATACAGTACAATTTTCCACAAGTGTGTAAATAAACCAGAATACAACGCAGTCACACAAGCTGATGTGTTTGATTGAGAGACCTTTTTGGGGAGGAAGAATTCACCCTTTTCCTGTTACCATGTTTCACGTTCACAATAAGGTTTCCAGCTACACATACCTCTAAAACTGACAAAATGAGGAGAAGATTAAATACATATAAATGTGCCACAAAAAGCAGGCAAGTTCACTGAGCAAGAGAAAAATCCAGTCCATAAATTAGAAGTGAAGAAAGGCTAGTGGGAGGAAAGCAGATACACCATTAAGGTAATTTACAATGTTTCAGCAAAAAACAATTCTTGAAACATATTAAAAATCAAAACCTGCATTACCATATAAGTAAATACCCAAGAACACATTTCTTCTTCTTCCTTTGATGATGTTATAAGGCGTCAGTTTGCTTTACCTTCTACACATAATAGACCCAGATTGGCAAACGGTAATATTGCCAGAATGAAAGCAGTATTACAGCGGGACAGACAGGCAACAGAAGGAGGCATCCAAATCTTCTCTGCTGCAAACTCCCCCAATCTGCGGTGAAGAGTGACATTTTACTGAAATGACCAGAGCATAGCCAATCACTACTGCTGGGGAAAATCTGTCAATCACAGAAACATTCATAGTCGAGGGTCCACACTACGTGAAAAGGTTATCCTCTCAGTTTAGTTAGCTAATTGTCTTTTTTGGTGAATTTTATACAGGAGTAGTTTTTAAAGTGGTAAAGGTAAATCCACTTTGTGACTTTCACCATAGCTGTCACACTACAATATTAGTAAATGTGTTTTTAAACAAGCTCTTGGAATTTGTGGAAAACTCACACTGGAGTGTTTCGTTTGGAGCTGGTGGAGGTAGGCTGGTTATTACATAATTACATAAAGCGTAACCCTTTGTTGTGCATTAGCTCCCTTCCACACCTGAACCCAGTAGGAGTAAAACTGTAGCTTCAGCAGCACTTTGCTTTGAGTGGTATAAATACGCCTATACGTCCATTGTTTTCTTGGATAGATACAAGCATGAATCAGCTCTCCATTAGACTTTCATGAGGGAGCAGAAAGACAACCCACAGCTTTTATTTCCTTTACATTACCCCTCTGGTCACAAAGGTAAAAGGGTGCTTTGCAAACAATGAAATATGGCACATACCCACACAAATGCATTATCATAAAGAAGAGCTCTACAATTACTTATCATAGGAGAAAAGGAGTTTAGAGTCTCGAGCCAGACAAAGATGGAAGCCCTGTGGTATTGTAAACACCTAGATTGGGAAGCTGTTTGAATGGAGCCCATTTGAGTGTTGGGGTAAATTAGGTATTAATTCTGTGCAATGAAACTTGCATAGCAAGTCACGTTGACAGCGGCTGGCGACGAAATTAACAAAATAATGAGATTTCAACAAAGAGAAAGGAGAGAAAGGGCAAAAGAACCGAATGTAAGGGACAGATGAAGGAGAAAGCAGTGAGACAGACAGACAGACAGAGAGGAAAAAGAAAGAAAGAAAAAAGAAAGATGTCATTTTAGAGGAGAATGCAAGATAGGTGTGGAAAATGAGGAGGTAAATGTAGTGAGAGAAAGGGCAGAAAGGGTGTCATAAACTGCATTTATGAACACGTCTCTATAGTAACCAACTGGTAATTTCACTAGCGGGAGCGCGGGGGAGTAGGAAGGGGGACAAACTGGGCCACCATTTACCAGCATCACTAGAATCAGGCTAGGTATTACAGTAAAGAGACACAGAGAAGGAGAACACTGGGAAAGGCTGGGCATCAGAATTTTAAAAAATAAAACTGACTCAGATGTTTGTTTGGAACAAAAAAGGAGGAAAGAGGAAAGTCTTAGACCTGCAGATGGAGAAAGAAAACCAAGGGACGCTCACACTCATCGCTTTTCTTTAAACGCAAGCAGAAAACAGGTCGTGCTCCCTAGGGCTCTATAATTCTGTGATTGGTCTGTAGTTTTACCCTGCTGGGGGAGTGATTCCATCCTTTCCTTTTACTGTGAGCAGCTTCCAGGGTGATCTGAGCCTCGCTGTGTAAAATCACAAGCAGTTACAGCCCACCTTTACTACAGTAGGTAGGCGATAATGTTGGCAGAGTGAAGACAAAAAAGGTGAGACTGAACATGGAACGTAGAGGTCATTTTTCCTGTATCTGTACGTGCTCCACATACTGTACAGAGCTGCAGCACTTTCCTACTATGTGCAATTACCCTTTAGCTGCGTGATTGCACACAGTGATTACTAGGTGTGTGTGTGTGTGTGTGTGTGTGTGTGTGTGTGTGTGTGTGCAAATGTGCATGATTTTTGCTATTGTTGTTCTTTCATCATTGAGGCTCTGCTACCCGAGTCATAATGTTTTCTAATGTACTGTAACGAACAGCCATTCTCTAATATGCCTCTTTTCTCCTCCCCTGTGACTCTGTCTTTGTCTCCCTCAAACACACACACATACACAAATACACCGTGAAGCCATGGGTGGGACTGTATGCAAGATCAGCATCAACACCCACTTCCACTAGTAAATCTCAATAATATGGCTGTATGAAATCTACATACGCCACCCCTGACATGCATACAGCAGGGTGTTACATCTGGAGTGTATGATATACTGTTTCATCAAGTTGTCATCCAGGACACTCAGTCAGTGAGAGAAAATTTTTAATCTACATTCAAATTTATGACATTGACCAGGAGTATTTGAGCTGAGAGGATGAGGCAGTATTCCTTTACTTTCAATCTCTCTTTGCAAAGCTGGAGTAAAGACAATCCGTGTAAAGCTCTGCCCCTCACCTCCCTCTACCTCCTCCCCCTCTTCCCTTGCTCCCTCTGTCTTTCCTGACAAGACTGCAGATAAGACAGCAGTGAACAACAATAAGACAGAGGTCTCGTGCAGCCCATGGCGTCACCAGAGACCAAGGGGGAGCCTAGGGTACTAACCAGGGTGCAGGTAAATAACAGTGCATGCTTGACTCCTTGGACACCATGCAGACTGGAGAATTAATCACGGGCGGAGCAGCCACTCCTCGAGTCCTTCACACCAGCTGAGGCCTGCTTGCAGGAACTGCTCCTTTATAGTTCTGGTCCTCGACATGCACTACATTAATTCACATGCACATATTGTCAACGACCCAGACAGAGATGAATGAACACACAGCAACACACAAGCTTGTGCACAGCGACACAAACACATGCATGCATGGTAACAGTCGGCACAGCAGCATTAGTTTCGCCGCATGACTGTCCTTGTGAGTGAAGGCAGCGGCATACAGCCTAAGGTGAGAGTTATCTTGCCACTTTACAAACTCTGCTGTGCTGTAATGTGACACCAACATGGCTAATAACGTCCAATTCCCCCTTCTTCTTCACAGTACCACATCTCTCTCTTTCTCACTTCCCACTTTGGCTGTCTACCACACTCGTTTAATTGCTCTCCTCCCTTCTTTTCACTGCTCTCTTTCTCTCTTTGCTGTCCTGCTTCCTCTTTGCTGCTCTCTGTTTTGTTCTTTTTCTCTCTCTTCTGTGATATCTGTTATAGATACAGTACAGGAAATCTATTGCACGGGGTAACCCTTGAGGCAACATACAAAGAAATGAATGCCTGGACCACATCACACAAGATGCATATAGTTCTACAGTAGTTAAGTTGAGCTGTGTGCGGCACACATGCTGCCAGACTTATGGGGATTATGTCTGCAACAAAGCATCTGCACTGTAAATACCAGTGTAAAAAATATACATAATCCACATAGAAGACATAATGTCCTAAGAGGGAAACATTGTGTTAAATCAGAGGAACATGGGGTGCAATGACAGTGTCATCAATCATTAATGCAGTCTCACAAGGCCGATCAACCAAATAAATTACTGGTTTATGTTGAGGCCACCTACTTTATTTATTCTTTCATTATTTATTCTTGCATACATTTCTAATAATTCAGTGATTAATAGCAGTGTTTCTTCTCAGTATCTGGACCGCCAGTTGAGAATCAGATTATGCAATGCAAATTCATAACACTTTATCAGCAAGACTCTGTAAAGCACTGAAGCTGAAAACAGAAAATTCTCTAAAGAAGAGGAGGTGAAAGACCTACTTATGGACCCAAACTAGAATTCATTGCACCTGACAGCAAAATCTTGTCCATTTTATCATTGATAAACAAACACAGGAGGGAGGGGAGTAGATGCAGGCTTCTCTGTGCTGAACCCAGTCCTGAGCAATGTTTTATTGAGACAATGCTGGGACCCCATTCATCTGGCCCCTGCACACAGGCCCAGCTGCCAGCGTTTGCCTATCTGTCCAGGAGAGCCCAGTCCTATCACTGGTGCGTTTGGGCTAATCCAGCTAATCCTGACTATCCCCACGGACACCTCGTGTCTCTTGGCTCCCCCTCCTTTGATCCGAAGTTGCCGGAGAAAAAAATATCCTCCTGTCTTGTGCATGTTTGTCTTTTGCACTACTGCTCCACACACAAGTCCAGCTGGAGGAGGAGGAGGAGGAGGAAACTTGGCAGTGCAGCTTCCCTCTCTCTCTCTCATTTCCGAAAATATCCTGTTCCCTAATCCGGCTGGAGATGAGGAGAACAGAGCAGGTTGTCTTCCAAGGTAGAATATTGGATTCTTCCTGTTGCCCATCTCCATCCTGCAGGTTCCAACTTTGTGTGATGAGTAATCAACCTAACAGAGAGGAGATTCCCTGCTACAGCACTGCACAGTTAATGATAAACACTACAAACAGAAACAATGACACCACGGCAGTGATACTGCTATACTGTCATGTACAGCCCACATATTCTGAATAGTCTGTGAATGTGTGTTTACACTGCACAAAAAAGAAAAACTCTCCTTGAAGACTAAACTGCTGATTGGAGACACAAAGAAAAGTATGTTTTTTGAATGAACTAACACCAGAGACGAGTCATGTCAGCCACTGGAGCAATTGTTTGTGTTACTCTGAGCATATTTGGTTCACCTATTTTTTTCCAGATCAATGCATACAAATATAGATAAGGCAAGCTCACATTTGCAGTCCATATTGACAGATGAATTTAATGAGGAGCACTCTGTCATCATTCAAGGATCAAAGAGCAAAATCTAATTTTATTCAGATGTTGGAAACTGTAAATCCAATCAATAGCGTTTTGTTTTTCCAAGGTATTGTGTGTTTTTTAATGTTTGCATCCATTAATGTCAATCTGTGAACTTTATAAACTTCCATGCGGAAGTGTATGTGTATTTGTAGATGCTTTTTAAACGTGTCTCTGTGTACAAAGGTATGTTTGTGAGTGCATGTGTGTGGGCTTGTGAGGGACAGTGCGTGAGCTGTCATTCAAATAGCGCACAGTGAGTGCTGCGAGGCTGCGATAAGTGTAAAGATCTGATTTCACTTCTCAGTGTGCCTACCGCTTCGGCTAATTTTCATAATTAATTAAAAAGCCGGTAAACATTACATCATGCAGCTGATAAGGTTCCCTGTTGTTCTTCTTGCTTCCCATTAACTATGAATTATCAGTGTGTGATGCATTTTCCATCTGTACTTCACTACTGAACTTCAATGAAGTGATAGTATGGACCTAATGTTTGACACAGCAGTGAGCTGACACAATGTGGCCCTTGTCCAATCTGTCGATCAATGTGATGGGGCTGAAGTTGGCACCAAAGGCTTGAGAATATGTCTGGTAGATGGTAAATATACACTCACTGGCCACATTATGCAGATAGGCCCATTTTGTTTTGCATAAGCAGTTTAATGTTCCTTAAGAGACAACAGACAACTTTTTTGCTTTAACTTATCATTATGAAGGAAATGTTGATTGCACAATGTAATGGCTATAAAGTAATGACACCACTGGCATTTAGATTGGTTCCTTATAAGCCTCACTTTCACTGTGCAACTCTGTCTGCCCACGGGTACGATCTGTCGAGGAAAATTAAGGCTTGATTTACAGCACCAAGGAAGCGGGTCAACCATTGCATTGCGCAACCAAAACAGAAGAGGAATAGGGCTTTTATTTTCCAGCAGCTATTGGTAGCTATCCCCAGCTAGCGGAAATGATGGACCGTGGAACAATTGGAGCAACTGTGAAGAGATGGAGAGAGCTGCGGCACTTGATAGGGTTCCAAACCGACTACCGGGTGTTTTACTCTGCCTCTATCATAGCACTGAGATCGGGGATTCTAGATCATATTGGAATTCTTACAGTTATTTCTTGCTTCGGACCAGCCCGGCTACTGTCCAAAATGCTTCTGCTAGCAGCCAGAAAACGAACCAATTCAATTCAGTTTCATTTATACAATGCTAAACAGAAGTTATCTCAGGGCACTATAGAGCAGGTCTAGACCGTAACGTTACTCTTTATATTATTATTTACAGAGACCCAACGATTTCCACCATGAGCAAGCACTAAGCGACGGTGTTTTCTTCTACTCCCCCTTCCATCCCTACACCAACCTGTAGTCACATACTTGTTTGCGAGAAGCAACACTGAAACTATGTTATTACTCAATATAAAATGATGACAATTTTACTTTACTTCTTCTGTGAACATGCCTCCTTCCTTCTCTTTTACTTCCAAAGTGGTGTTGATCATTTCTTCACGGAAAATTGGAAACACATGTGTCCTGTGTTGTTGGTAGTAGCTAGGCTCTGAAGGAAACTGAAAGCGATCCGCTTCACTTTGCGACAGTGGCGCCAACATTGATACCACTTGGAAACGCTAGGGGGGGGCAAACGTTGAAAAGTTGTCTATTGCCACTTTAACATTAACTTTTAAAGGCTTAAAACTTGATATTCCCTCAAGATAGAGAGAAATATATTCACAAATCATGTTGTGTTATTCTCGGCTTCCTTCGCATCTTTTCATTAATGAGCAGGAGGAGGAGGAGGCTTCCAGTTAGACCCTGTATGTTTACTGCCAGTCTACAGATGGAAAGAAAAAGAAGAGGAGGAGGAGAGATTTTTAATGTTATTTTTTATTTTAATTAACCTTTTTTTTAAATCCAAGTTTCTCCTGCTATGATCTAGGATCTCATTTACGAGCCAAGACAGCAGCTTCATACTGAGCCACTAACAAACCAACAATAAAATAAACAATTCATAATAAGTGACGTGCAATCTAAGCAAAAGGAAGCAGGAGAGCAAAGACAGGGGGAAGAGGGATGTGAGAGCGGTTTCAAAATGATGTGCTAGCAGCTGCCTGCTGTGAACAAGCCCTCTCAGCATCCAGGTCCTCATTGGTTAGGATGACTTAGAGTGGCGCCACGGGCCCTTCACTCTACTCCACCACCATCCTCCATCTCCGTCTTCTCCATATTAATCTTTCACTCCTATTCCTTCTCTTTCTTCTCCTTCCTTTCACTTCTCTCTTTTTTTATTTGCTGTTCTCTTCAGCTTCCCCTTCTGAGTCTTTTCTCCTCACTCTTCTTCCCCCTCCTCATCAGCCAAGCATCCTCTTCACATCTTCCCTTTTCTCTCCATATCTGTATCAGGCTCTGTCTGTGGGTGTCATTACACTGGATGCTAATCTAAATTGCCCTCCTGCTTGTCATACTTGGGTACAGGTCTACATATACATATCCCGCACCTATCGCTCTCCCTTCCTCTCTCTAGCCCCCACACACTGTTCTAGTTGTCAGCATCACCCACCCGTAGCAACTGCAATGTTTGCTTTGGGCTTTCGGGGAATAAGCAAGGTCTCCTGTTGCTCGTCCATCTCTCCTCGCTGCCCTGTGAGTGGAGTGTCGCTGTCAGGATTAAGGCGTCATAATGAAGATCAGAGGGAGAGCCACGGACCCGAAGGTTGGGTTAGAACAGTACTCCAACGGATTAACGCAGCACATAAGTGTTTGGTTGCACCACAGTTCACGACTTGACAAACTCATTCCCAGGGAAATACTCTCTGTGGGTTGCTGCGAAGCCAGCAATGAGCACAGTGAGCCTGAGAGAGATTGGCACATCAAGAAAACAGATCAATGCCATTACAATGAATGTGTACATGTTGATATGGTTTCTTATTTCAACTCTAAACTAGGCTGTAAAACAATCCAGAAAGATATATGATATTCTGTGGCATATCATTTAATTGTTTATAGGCCATATGCTCACAATACTATTTCATCCATTAGTGGTAATCCCTACAGAGAAAAAGATTAGGGAAATAAAATGTGCTAATTCCCCCAAGAGGTCCCTCACACATACCCAGAGGCGACAGAAAAGATGGCATGGAGCATTGGAAAAACTCCTGAGCCCCTGAAATCAGGTATAACCCTAATAAATATGGAGCCACACAGCGCAGAATAACTGTCCACTTTAATTGCACATTTTCCCACAGTAATTGACGGAATAATTAAGACTCAGAGGAGTCACTGAAACCATCTGTGCAGGTAAAGAGAGGATGACCAAGAGGGGCGATAGAGGAGTGGAGAGAAAGATAAACAGTAAGACTAGCCGAGAGAAATGAAGAGGACGAGTGTGCATGAGAGAGACAGGCCGAGACAGAGGGCAAGACTAAGGAGAGAAAGAGAGAGAACAAGAGTGCAAATGGGGAGCCAAAAGGAGATGGAGAGAAAAGAGGAGTGGAAGAGATGAACTCATTAGTTTCAGTGTTATTCACAGTGGAGGAACTGCGCTGCCAAATTCAACTTCTGCCAAACAGATTTACCCAAGATACAGAGAGCTTAGTAAAGTTTCCCTGTAGGTGTGTGTCCGTGTGTGTGTTTGTGTGTGTGTGCATTGTTATGCGCATGTCAAGAGTTCATTAATGTATAGTATGTGTGTAAGGCTGTGCATCCTGTGTATACATGTACGTACCGTATATACGTTTGCATTGGAGGTATAGTTGCTTATCTGTGTGTCAATGTGATCATTAAATTTAGAGGACAAACATGGGGGCACAGCAGACAGAAAGAGAGCACAAACAGAGATATGAAGAAAATAAAGAAAGAGATAAAGACACCACCATTACTCTTCTGATGCTTCTTCTTCCGTGCAAACATTTATTCTTTGTTTAACATAGATACACACAGGCCATCTGGGTGCTTGTGCGCTACAGCTAGCAGCTAGAAACACGACTGGTCTCTCTTTGTGCATGCTAGTATTACAAATTGTTGGCAGTGGCAGCTGATCGTGTCACAGCAGACATGCCTAACATCATGACTGTCTGACAGAAAGATGAAACAGATTTGCTGTAGAGTCCCTACCATGCTACAATGTTTGTTTTCTGTTTTGTTTTTCCTCCTAGGCACACCCCGCTGTGCATTTGTGGCTACATTCATGCCGTCAGTGTTTGAGACTGACAAGCCATTCACTAACGAGAGTGGATTTCAATTTGTGGTGCACAACAGAGCAGAATGAAACAAGAACTGTGTGCGTGAACAGGTAAACTCACTTAGCTCCCTTAACCATATGAAATGCCTAATGGTGTGATTAGGTCTGTAACCATGGCAACATTTAGCACAGACAAAAGATGGTGACTTCGGCAGCTATAGTATTTATACCTCACCTGAGTGGCCAAACAGCCAGAGGTGTGCGTTTGTCCGTATGTGACAAACTGACCCCAATAAAAAAATTGTGAGCTTTTTCTGTCCAATGAAATTATCATTTTCATCTGTAGAGTCCACAAATCTGATGGAACCACAATGATATATAAAATGTGATAATGTCACATCTCTTTTATCTCCAGCTCCGAGTTACCAGCATCTGCAACTTCTAGCTGTCTAGTACAAATCTAATACGCATTGCAGATAACAGCCAAGTCGGCACTCACATTTGACAGTAACTACCTGAAAATTTCACATACAATGGAGTCGTCACTCTTCAGTCCTAACTATGTGTGAACTGGATTTAGCACAACCCTGAGGATTAACAACTGCATTTAGCTGTGGTGTGAATATACTGTATTCTATTATTTACATATACTGTAAAGCGCCTGGTCCCCTGAAATTTCCTGAAATTAACACAAAATTATGTGTTTAAATGAAAGTATGAGCTCTGCACTGAAAAAGTAAATGAAAGCGGGTTAAATGACTAGAAACAGACAGTAGCTTGACTGAAATATGGAAGGAAAGATTTGGTTGACAGGTGGGTTGATACAAAGACCTCATACAGAGAGAGTTTTTCCCCTAAACTTGCCACTAACTCTAATCAGTGTTGTTTTTCTTGCTTAAACTTACCATTTATCCAGCTTTTCATGGGACACTGATGAAAAAAGGGCTCAGCCGATTTATGCCACTGTTTCATAATATAAATCATGCTATTGTCATAATCCAATTTTTGGAGTAGGAATGTAATCTTGGCATTATTCGGGTCCACAGCACATAATCTGCATTTCAGTTTTGTGAGACTATATTGCACCATATCCTCTCTCTTTCTCTGCCTCATGGTTTCTCTCTTTCTCACACTTTCTCCGATCCAAGTTTTCCGGGTCTAGGAGAGAAGACATTAACCCATAATAAAGGCAGGAAGACTGAATCAACAGGGGAGGAAACACATTATAAAAGGATGGGTGGGGTGGTAGTCAACAGACCTCAGCTCCCACAACATCAAGGAAGTCCCAGGAGGGAAAGAAGAGAAAGGGAGCCAGGTCCATGGAGGCCTGTGGGGAGGGCCCGAATACATTACTGTCATCGACGGCATAGTTCCCCAGACTCACAGGACTAGAAAGTAGTCTTGAGAGTGAGGGGAACGCAGAACACAACCAATTCTATAGAACTACAAAGTGTTCTAGCTGTCAATGGGGCTGTGAATGATGTAAGGGATGGTCTTTGGGGGTGTATGCATGTATGTGTGTGTTTGTGTGCGGTTTGTGTGTGTGGTGGTGGGTGGTGGGGGTGGTGGTGGGTGGTGGTGGTGCAGTAGAGCCACATACTGTGGAGGCTTATAGTATTGAATTACAATAACAAATGTGATCTCACTGATGAATGAATGGTTGAATATTTGAATAGAGTGTCTGCCTCATTTCTAAAGCGACAGTGGATGTCCAGAAATACTGATGCCAAATTGAGCCACAGTGTGACGTGGAGACAGAGGTGTTAAACCAAATAACCTCATTCCTGCTAAAGAGTCCTTGAGCAAAACTTAGAATCTGTACAAGCCCCGGTGGTGCTTTTTTAAAGCTTAAAGCAATAGTTAGACATTTTGGGATTCACTGTCTTGCTGAAAGTTCAATGAGAAAATCAATACCACTATCATATCTGTCCATTAAATATAAGGCTACAGTCTGCAGCCGGTTAGTTTAGCTTAGCACAAAGGCTGGAAACCGGGGGAAACAGGTAGCCTCTCATTTGTTTAATCTGTAAAGAATTAAGTTTAAAAATGAAAGATTGTAGTTTTACAGGGGGTTATGTGCCAGACTACAGGCTGCAATATAGGTCATAAACCTCCGCCTCCTCCATGTTAGCAGATGGGACATGGGCCAAACTGAAAAGTACACATCAAATACATTTTTCACATTATATGGCAGGGAGTAGTTTAAATTTTAGATGGTGGGATAATACAGTATATTGTTAAACTGCTTCATGTAACCTACTGATGAAAGTGTCTGGCTGCAGTCGACACTTTCTAGGAGAATTTTCTTTTAACTGTTAATACTCTCAGCAGGTATTTGAGATATGATATCTATAATTTCATTACAAACTCATTCTAAAACCAAAAAGATGAAAAAGACGGGGCTACTGAAGCACTCGCATGTCCTTGTGCAGCTATTATTAACACAAGAAAAATGAATATAGAACTTGAGATGAATGGGATTAGTGTCTTAACGCTGCTCTTTTCAAACATTAGCTAGATCCGACAGTCCCTGCCCTCTCCAGGTTATTAAATTGCCCATTGAGGGCATCCATCTCTTCTGATAATTACGAGCTGCCTGAAAAGATCTTCCTTTTATTTAACAATTACATGTCTCTGAGACAGTCTAAGTGTAAAGATATATTTTCTCCTGTCTGTGCCTAGTTCTATCTGGCCCAGTTTTCTGCCGCCTGCTCCTCTCAGATCTAAAAAGCTCCAACGACAGAGAGGGGCTGTGAAGTCTTTAAAGCAACTCTGAATCTCAGACTGTCTAAAGAAGCAGGAAGCACCATGAGGAAGAGTGACGGGAAAGAGGGGTAAAGTAAAGGAGAAGTGTACAAAAATAAAAAGGATTGAGGGAGGAGTACAGAGATACAGAGATACAGACACAAATACAAAGTGTGTCCATGAGAGATGGGGAGAGGGAGGGTGGACCGTGCGACACAGTCAGAGCAGGGTGCAGTGACTGTGAAACTGCTTAAATAAACACTGCAAGAGAGCAGGAGGGGTGGAGGGAGGGGGAGAAAGAGAGTGGATGCAGGCTATTTTTTAAGTGAGCAAGAAGAAGAAGAAGAGAGGCATTAAGGAGATAGACACAGGGGTAAAGAAAGTGAGGTAGATGGTGTGTGTCACCAAAAAAAGAGAGATAAAGAGCCAGATTACGAACCAGACCATAGAATGGGACTCAGAGGTGGAGCGTTTTAAAAGATGGAGGCAATGAAGGTGAAATGCGGTTGATATAAAAGGTGGCAAAACGGAGGGAAAAATAGTAAGTGACTGAGGAGAGTGAATCGATAGAAACAGAAACGATGACTGCCAGAGGGGGAAAAAATGCCTCAGGGACCATTTCAGCCTTAACTCACATAACGCTGCTGTGACAGAAAAACCTTTTACCTCCAGTCCCCGTAATTTCCATATTCACTTCAGCCAGTGTTGCGTGAGGAGCCGGTGTCATGACTCTACAGGGATTATACGAGCTATTTAAACTAACTGACATTTACAAAAACAAATGGTAGTTTAACAGAGAGTGCTGTAGTTAAGGTATGAGCTTTTCATCCGCCACTTCTTACATCTCTTCCTAATGTCGTGAGTGTCTTTTTGCTCGAGTTATTTGCGGCTCTTTCAGGGCAGATATGGTTTCTGCACTAACACTCCCAGACACAGAAAATGATGTATGTATTTAATAAAGAACTTTGTTTCATACACAGCACATGGATTATTAATGTACATTATACTGTGTATATGCATGGGTCCATTGTTAATTCAGAACATATGAAGTAAGTAAATTATTCTAGCTAATACAAATGTCAAATGATGCTAAAAGTTGTGAAAATAATGTATATGTTTGGCTAACTTTTTCAAATCCCAAAGTGACTTTCATTACTATAGCCTTTTCCAGACCTCTGAATTTCCAGCCACATTTTAGATTTATTTAACCATTCATAGGAGTCTGGTGTTGCGCTCAGTGAAGGCTGTTTTCAGCAGTTTCTGCAATCAGAGTTTAGGGCGAGATTAAGATAAGAACGAGGACATCATCTTCTTAGCTACCTGGCAACATTCATAAAAAGTAGCAATAGAAAATGGCAACAAGTGTGGTTTAATGCTGTTTTATAAGTCATTGTAAGGCAATTTAAAGGAATAGTTCAACATAGTGGGAAATATGCTTATTCACTTTCTTGCCCAGAGTTAGATTGATGCCAGTAGACTTTATGGAGTCTCCACTGTTATCTGGCCAAGAAATAGTCCAGCAAGTAACAACTCGTAAAACCACAACTTGACGTTTTTACACTTTGGTTTGTGTACGGATTGAAAAACAAGATACAACATGCTAATTACAGAGCTCTGAAGGTGCTGGCTGGAAGATTTCTTAACTTTTAGACAGAGTCAGGCTAGCTGTTTCCCCCATTTCCAGTCTTTATGCTAAAATAAGCTAATCCCCTCCTGGCCCTAGCTCCATACTTACAAATGAGTGCAGTATCCATCTTCTCATGTGATTCTCGGCAAGAAAACAAATTAATATATTTCCCAAAATGCTTTACTGTTCCTTTAAAGTTCTGCCAATATGGCCACTTGTCGGTATAGAAATACCTTATGCTTTATCCTTGTTGTGAAACTATGGCTGGCGCCAGGAGAAGTAAAAACTCTGCTCATTTCCTCATTACAATGACAAAATTTCCTCATGAAGAAACTTTACTACTCAGTAAAGCTCATTAGATGAGTAATAAAGAAAGAATAATAGTAGAACAATTTTATATAGTGGAATAAAGAACTAATACAGATAAGTTTTTGTTTTGTTTTGGTCACAGTAGCATTAATAGGCTTCCACACTCAAAAATTTGACTTGCATAGTTTGTGCGGTACTTAGTACCCTCACTCACACCTATTAATCATGTACTAATTTCCTCATTGAGAAGGGCCTTGGATATTTATGTGAGATATATTATTATATGTATTTCCTTTTCTGCTCACACAAGCCTGTGCTGGATTGAAACACTGAACAATTAAAACTGACTTAGTCACAGGGCAGTTATTGCTTTTACAACACTAATTAGAAGCACAAAAGAAGGAGGTTTTTAACATTGTCTTAATTTGAAATATGAATTGAAGTACATCATATAGTCATACCCACATTTATTTCACTCTACATTGTTATACCTTGTGCACTTACCCTCGCCCATATATTACAAAAGCATACATGGTACTTTTGCATTTTAAGGGAATTGACCACACATTCATATACAGATGATGCTACAACTGAGTGTGGGCGTGTTTCTTTGGTTGTGTCTCTGCATATATGGAGTACCCATGTGTGCATGGGTGTTACTGCCTCGGCTGCCGGTTTCTGTCTGTTGTCTCCGGACCAAAGGTCAGCAGCTCAAGTGTCACATGTAGTCCGTCACAGGATCTGCTCTGTCTTACAACAATGGTGTGAGGTTCAAGCTCCGCTGACGACACTCGACCCTAAAGTGTGGGCTGCATGTGAGCCGGGACCAGAGTGACAGGGCCGGGCTGAGAAATGGCAGCCGACACAGGGGTCACGGAGCCAAAGGGCCATGAAGAGAGTCACAGGGATGGAGAAAACACAGGCAGGGTGATGGAGGATAACCAGAGGAGAGGACAACTTCTCTGGGTAGCATTTCGCGTCTCTCTCATGCTCTCTTGCTCCGTCTTTCTGTGTTGCTCTGACATACCTGGCTCTGCCTTCCTCTACCCCCACTGCCTTTGTTTGGTGTTTCTCACATTCTCTCTTTCTCTCTCTCTCTCTGCTGCTCGCTCTACTGCTCTGTTGGCTTCAGGCAATGCTGTCCGTTCCCCTCTCTCACTCTCTGATGGAGGGATGGCTTGTGGAGTGAAGGGGCGATGAAGCGATGGAGGCCTTCAGAACGGGGAAACACGTGCTCCCTTCTCTCTATTGCCACCTTTTGCTGCCCCTAAACATCATTCTGATTAATTATTTATTGTCTGTATGTCAACCTTCATAACATCACAACTGACTTGTTGTTACATTAAAGGGTCACCCAAATTACTTAAAGCACGTTTTCTCTCTTACCTCCAGCGGTATCTAGCCACGGAGATAGTTTTGGGGGTTTTTGTCCATGTTTTGAGATATGAGTCTCTGAGATTTCTGCCTCTATGGAGGTTAATGGAATTTTGTTTGTGGTGGTCTTACCAGAAACAATGTCTGGATAATCCATAGAAATTGCTGTGAACAGTTATCATAGGGCTACTCTGTCCTCTAGAAACTACTACCACTAGTGAGGGAAACATAATTCTTGCCAGGATTATGTTTGGTGGGAACAAAGTGATATATTCTTATACCAGTCAGAGGCTCAGGGAGGTGGCCAGGGTGGATGATGGGTGTACAAAGCTGGTTAGGTTTAGACAACAAAAGCACTTGGGTTCGAGTTTGGAAAAGATTGTGGTTCAGTTAAATGTTAATAACGTAAACACACCATGTCTCGTGCCTCAAGTCACTGTTTGACTCTTTCAATATTTAACCAAGACCACCATCTTTCCCTAACCCTAACCAAGTGCTGTGAGTTCTTAAAGATAACAATAAACAACGTTTTATCATGCTTTAGTTGCTGGGAGAGGATATTGTATTTCAAGAGCGGATAGTGTAGGATAACATTTCCTAATTACGCTGATAGTAAGAAAATCTCATTAATACATGCTGTGCCATACTGTAAATAACAATCTGAAACTAGGTAGTGTAAGTGTGTGTGTGTGTGAGAGAGAGAGTTTACTCAGCCTGTGTACTTTGCATGTGTGTTATTTACACATTTCTCCCGCACCCAGTAGCATGCGTCGTTATCTCCTCACGCACCTTAATGAGCCAGTTCTTCAGGATTGGACCAATTAGTCTCAGTAATCTGGTCAATTTAGCCATTCTGCTTTCTCCTCAGGGTTTTCAGCTCCTGGAAATCAAGCTAACGCCTCAGCATCAAATGGGGTGGAAGAGGAGAAGCAGAGGGGTTTGTGTGGAAGTTAGTGCGGGTAGTGATTGGAGAAGTAGGGGAAGCTATCGGCCGTTCAATATCATAATGGTGCATTACAGATCTGAGAGCTCCCAGTGTGCAGCGGCTAGCTACACCCGAGGTCAGACAGAGTATCATTTAGCTGTGATAGAAGCCTCTGTGCTCAGAGCAGCGGGCCTCTCTCTCGCTTTCTCTCCCATAGGCATTGTCGTTTAATTGCAGGTGTAGCAGGTACACAGGGTTAGCAAGGGTTATCCATAATGCAAAGCAGCGTGGTTATAACCATGTATCACCGTTACTCTTTTCTCCATTACACTGAGTCGAGCGTTGAGGTATCGATCTTCAACCCTCATTTACATCCAATAGGCTGCACAATAATCAGAGCTTTAATGAAGATTTTAAATCTGCGTCTGGATCTGGTGTGACCTCGGCATCAAGATGTGTGGTCCATTGCCTTATGCACCTTCGCCGTGACCCTCGCTCCACTCTGTCTCATTATATGGTGACATCTGTGCGGCAAGCATAACTTCAATCTAGCATAATTAGCTCCTACCTATAATTAAGGCACCTCTTGTGGCTCCTCACTATCTGATTGTTTTGCTGTGGTGTGTTATTAACTTTGCAGGGGGAAAAAAAGCTCCCCGGCTCCTGTTTCTCTGCTGATTGTCTCTTCAGTAAGGTGCTTACTTAAATGCTTCTGGTGTATATGTTTTGTAATTCTTTAATATACTTGTTTCTGGTAATTTACTGTTTTCCCCTGTGCACATGACAAGGAGAAACAAAGCGTGTAAAAGTGATAGCTCAATATGGATTTTTTCTTGTCTGAATAAAGGTAAGGCAAAGGTATAAACGTGCACATAATTCAATGATGTTAACAATAAGATACAAGTTGCTACTTAAATCTTTTGGCCCGTGGTTGCTGCGACACATCGTCTATCACTCTGGTGCTCTTTAGTTGTGCATAAATGACTCTCTTTATCAAAGTATACAGTGGTAAAATGAGCAGTTAATTGAGATACAGAGTGTTTGTCTTGGACTGAATACACTAACATCATATTGATCGCAAGGCCTTGTTTATGTCACATTTGACTGAGCATGATCAATTCTGTCCTGGCACTTTGATTGATCACCATTATGCTGTCACTAGTATTGATTAGGGCTATGGTTAGAATAATGTCACCATCTTAAATGGGGTGGATGAAGAAGAACGTGCTGAGCTGGCCTGATTTGTTTCTGGACGGTCCTTCTCTCCCACTAGAGTCTCAGTCAGTTTCTTTTTCCTTTCTGTCACAGTTATTTTCTCCCAATATTCTCTGAATGTTTATTTTTGCATCTTGCTGCACACATCTCTTCCTCTCTAAATTCTTCCTAATAAACTTGCCTTTTTTTATCCAAGTGTCCCTCATGGCTTCGGTCTCTCCCTTTTGCACACAAACACACACTCCTTCCTCTCTGTCTTTGCTCATTATCCCTCCTTCCCCAACTTCTTGACTTGTCATTTTTCCAAAGCCTCTCCCAGATCTCCTCTGTGCATCTGTGAATTGTCTCTCTCCGTGGCTGTGCCCCTGTACAACCAGACTCTTCACTCCATCCATCTCTGTCTCTCTCCTGCCTCTCCCCACTCCCCTCATCCATCTCTCCTGCTCCCTTATTCATATCCTCTGAGCTTTCTCTCCTCTCCTCTGTGTTGTGTGTCATGGCAACCAAGTTTCTCCTTGACCCTGTGCAGCAAAAGCACACACACACATTACTGTGACAGGCGCCAATAAGTGAGTATATCATTTTTAGAAAGTTATGTACCTTTTATTGCTCTCTGTGTTATATTATGCTACATCCATCCATCCATCCATCCATCCATCTATACCACTTACCACTATCTAACTATACCACTTACTACTATTTATCTAGCTCCATACTTAAAGTGTAACTACACCCTCAAATTCAGCTAGAACCGCAAATCTCCCAGCAAATTAAAAAAATTCACCGAGTGAGGGAACGACAGTAGGAGACTAACACTGATTAACACTGATTAGAGCCTTTTTTAATATCAACTTCATGACGTAGACAGGTCCCAACCGGTCGACTCTATGTCAGCATTGGCCTTGCAAGGTTCAGGGCTGATTTTTAAAATTGTAGATGCCGCATTGAGCCATTTTCAACATATGAAGTGCTAGTTTTTATACATTTGGTAAGAAATAACAATATTTACACCAGCATTGATGTGTTTCATCACAGTACAGTTATATAGTTTAGTTTACAGCTCAATAAACATGTTTAAGTGTGCAGTACCTCTGATAGATATGAGAGTGGTATCAATTGTCTCATCTAACTCTCGGCAACAAAGCAAATAAGCGTTTTCCTGAAAAGGTCAAACAATTCATTAAAATGTTTTGCATAAACAATGACACTAGTTATAGAGCTGTAATTGATTAAATAACCCATTTAATAATACAACTTTGAAAACTCTGCAACAGTCCAAAATAATATACTGGAATTATTCCAACTAACACAACATAATTTACCACAGAATATTGTACAGCTCAGTTATAAAAATAAATGAGTAAGGTAAACTTAAGTGAGATGTAATGAGTACAGTAACTGAGGTTAAATATCTCTATGGACAAATACACAACAGCTTGCTCATATACATGTGCAGCCAAGCAGACAGAAGTCCAGTCATTCCTCCTCCTTTTCTTCTCCTTCCTCTTGTGTCTGTCTCCTCTCTTTCTCGCTTTACCTCCTTCTCTCCCTCTCCACAGAGCAGGGCCAATTAGAGAGCATCCCATGTTCCTTCTTGGCTCGACCAAGACACTCTCCAGGGCCGTTAATTAAACACAAACCTTCCCCCTTTCTGTCTCTTTCTTTCTCTCTCTCCCTCCCTGCACTGTCACCTCTCTCTCTCTCTCTCTCTCTCTCCATCTGCCTCACATCCTCTTGCTCTCTCTCCCACCCTCCCTTCCTCCCAGCAACCTCTTTCCATCAATTTCCCTCTTTTCACAAATCTCGCCTGGCCCTTCATCCCTCGCCCTCTTTGCCTATTTGTCACGGAAGAGGTTTGATATTCACATTGGGACAGTCTTCAGAGTCAATCTGTACAAAGCGCCGGACTTGTTATTCTCTTTGGCTAGTGTTAACCATGCTCCCTGTGACCTCAGCCATGTACACTTTAGGAGAATGTCCAGATCTGACAGTGCTGCTCCTTTTTAACAATGTTCCTCTGCAACTACTGTTGCCCATTGTCCACAGCTGAGCCCGCTGACACTGACAACCAGCCCTGTTAATGGGCCAGTCATAGTTACCCGCTGTATTGCTTTCTCGCACAGTCTCCCTTTTTCTTCTCTCCCCCATCACTTCCTGTCAGGGCACAGCATAAAGAAAATACATGCAGCTTCATAGAACCATTCACCTGGCTTGGAAACGTGTCAGTCAGTTCTCACTACCTGTAAATGTTGGCATAGAAAAACAGAAGACTGCCGTAGCCATATTTTAATAGAATGGGTTTCATCCAAGAAACTTGATTAGCCAAAGATATGATCCAGCCGTGGTGTTTATTCCCATTAAGCACGGCTATTTGTTCTTTTTTTGGCTGCTATGCAAAGTCTCTAATAACCAGGGAGCTAGTTAGCAGTCTTTCTTGTTATCTAATTTTTCCTCTTATATCCATACAACTTTGAAGAAAACTTCAGACACCACAAATGTTTCGTTATTGCATACTCTATCCTTCAAACCCTCTATCACAGGAAACAACACCGTGTTGAGCACTATTTCTATGTTAAAAGCTCCCCTGATGGCCTCAATAAAAAGGAAAAAATATCTCAAAAACAAATCATTTCATTTCCAAGGCAAAATAGGGGCAACAAGAGATCCCTGCCAACTGAAAAATGAACAGCTGTAGATGCTCATTCTGATTCATGTGCTGCAAACTAGTTTCTTGTTTTGGACTGATGGAGGTAATTAGTCGTGATTTTTAGGGATGGACTACCTCCAGAAAACAAGAGAAATTTTAATCTGCTGATGAGGTGACGTGTTCCATCTTCTGGTCAGTCACCCTCTGTTTACTCACTGTTTTACAAGAAGATACAAAATTAATATATAACAGTGTCTCCCAACCTGGTGGTGAAAAAAAAAATGTTTTCAGAGATTTCACTTTGCAATTTTCTTGTGAAATGCTGGATAGTTTTAGCATTTAACTTATACAAAATAACAATCTGAGAAGGTAAAAACTCACTCTCAATCACTCTCAACCACTGATGTATAGAATCATTAGTTATAAAAGTGTGGTGCCAGTGACGTTCAGTAAATATACACATCCCAGAGGGTTGGGAGTGCAGGGTGAAAGAGATTGTTCTGGGTCTCAATTTGTCAATTGATTGATAAGAGGCTTTGTTTTTATGACGCCAACCCAGATCACCCAACTCCCTCTCCCTCATTCAATCCCCAGCCCCTGAAGCAAAACTAATCCTAACTAAACTCCCAGGATTCCTCCCATCTCCCATCCCACTCCTCTTTCTCTCACTCCCCCATGTTCTGTCATTCCTGAAGTGGCACTAATCCTCCCCCCTTCTTTCTTTTTTTTCTCCTTTCCTCCCCTCCGTGTTTTTATGATCTTTCGTTACCGGAGCAAAACTAATCTTCCACCCCCCTCTTCCCGTGGTGGCTCCAGTCCTCCTTGCCCCCTCCTCGTTGCCTCTTATCCTCCCTCCCTCCTTTCCACTCTGGCTCCCACTTCTTCCTCTGACACCCAACTGTTATTCACCTCAGACCATAACTGTATTTACCTCTCTTCCCGCTCCCTCCCCACCACAGTACATCTTTCCTACTCTCTACAGGCAAAGTTATACTGACAGCCAAGCCTTTGGAAAAAAGGCTCAGTTGAAAGCCGCCGCCATGTATGTGATGTTCCCCCCAATACAGCTTACACAAATAGACTTCATCTGACACTTTGTATCCGAGAGCTGTAGTAGAAGGAAGAAGATGTACCATGTAATAGTGTTCTTCAACCTTTCAAAAAGGAGACAGTGGCAGTGCAGCAGGAATAAAAGCAAAGGCAAAGATTTTCCGCAGACATACCTGCAGCCTGGCTGGATTCATACATACTCTGATGTCTCATTCATATACTGACATACAGTCATGAGTCCTGACAATGCAGACACACTCAGCGAGCAAAACACGCAAATACTCTTGTATTTGTATTGAAAGAGACCCTGCAATTTTTGCTGCATCTCAGAGTCCAGGGAAGGAGAGTGGACATAGAGAGAGTATGAGGCTGTCAGCTCATTCTTCACAGCTCTGCCACAAATGCGTATATCTGCTGTAGCCGCATAATTACAGAGTTATCAGAGCCTTTCTCAGGTCTTCAGCTACCGACAGCATATGAAAAGACCCCAATTAAGCAATTATCTTTAAAGGTGGAGCCTAATTCAGTCATCTGAGCTCCAAAGAAGCATTGAGAAGGAGACCACAGTGGCTGACAGCTAATTCAGAAAGTGGGGCTAAAAGCATTAAGGCTTAGATAAAAATGGAGAGGGCTTGTCATCATGTAATGCCCTGAAAAATTGCAATGTCAGAATTGTCAGACTCTTGTCAGAAAAGATTATAGTTTTTATATGCATGCTGTGGACATTCATGCCACTTCATCATACATGTCCATTCTTCCCTATGGTTTTCATAACATTGCAGCTCTTAATCGTTGAGTTCAACTCACTTTAATACCTAGATATGCCACTAATACACAGTGGACTATTGACAATGGGCTTTTTTTTCGCTTTCTAATGGCTAATGACTTAATAAGGCGCCCTTTCTCCAGTGTTTAACAGTGGCTAAATGCTGCTGTCATTTTTACAATTAGTTTCTCACACTTTCTCTCCTTCCACTCTCTGTCTTTGTCACTCTCGCTGATGTGAGAAGTCCTCCTCCTAAACACTGTCCTCTCGCTGTAATGATCCTCACAAATCACAGCCAACACCACTTACACTACAAATCTACATCTTATGAATCAAAAAGAGATATTGTTGCAAATTTGTGCTGTTTTTTTTTTTTTTTACACCCATTTACCATTTTTTCTATGTTTAATGACAGATGTGATCATTTGTACCTACAAATCAGTATTTCACTTTTTCAGTCTGCATATTCTGGTATTTCTGCTCCTTCTTGATCACTTGAGCCCAGTTGTCCATAACTGTTGTGTATAAGCTTTCGTGAGAAGATAGTGTTGCTGCTGTGGTCTGCTTTGTTATGTCCAGAGCTTTCTGTGTGTCTCTACGGTTATATCAATCTCAATTGTCTGCGTTATACTGTTTGTCAATGTGTCTACACTACTGGGGCAAAGTGAAGTGATAGACGACTTGACTAGCTCTTTGCCTCTTGAGCTTACAATATATGGGGAAGGAACTGACAAATGCAGTTCTGACTTTTTATAACTTTCTGGTATTGTGCTGGAGTATATTGTAACTGTATGTTAGAGAGACTGACAATGTATATTTTGCCGTTGGATGTAGAGCTAGAGCTGTGCTGAATGTCTTTTCATTTCGACAACAGTGCTCTGGCTCGTTCTGACAATAATCAACACAATGATAGCCAGACATATTGTGATGCATTATTCATTTTTGTCTGTGCCTGATTACCCGCTACCATTTGACAACCATCACACTCAAATGTGTTTGGATTACAAGCAGTGAGGAGTGAAAAGGGGAAAATGGCTCATATATTGCCTATCTATCATGCAAAGAGGGTCTTTTGCAGCAGCAAGGGAACAGAAGTAAAGATTCACTGACTCACTGGGAGTATAGTTCATAAACACAAAGCTTGAGTTTGACACAATGTCTATCCTGAGGGAGGATAAGTAGCCTCACGAGTGGTCAATAAGTCAGACAGTGCTCCATAATCCACAAAGATAAATCCACGGCGCCAAGGCAATTCATAACATTTGAGTTGTGTGGGGTCATTTAACCATTTCCATTGATTACTGTCATTTTGGAAGTGTGTTGCCATCAAGGGGCCTGAATGGAGAGGCTACTTAAGACTCGACATGCTGATCAATAGTGCAGTCTCCAGGTCCAGACGGCCTCTCACACATCAAGGCCATGTGGAAGTCCTCCCCAACTGGATCAATACGCCATGCATATGCACAATCACACGCACTCCATTTGCTCCCAACATCCCATCAACAGGTGCAGTTTAATATGCCTCATTTATACAAGTGAGGCATTGAATCAGCCCAGATTGAGTCGCCTTGTTCTACATAAAGAGAGCAGTCAGACGCTTCGACCGCCACTCGCCAGTGCAAGAAATATACTAATGTTTAAAAGTCCCCTAAAGGATCTGCCAAGGTTGAAAATCAAGATAAAGTGCTTGGTCGATCATAAAATTGATTTATAACCCACCTCTCACAAAGAGCTCTTGAAAATACATGAGCCAGTGCCACAGTGTTTAAGACTGATTTCGTTTTGAGCCTTATTCCCTTTGAATAGAGTCTCAAGACGTAATCCAAAAATATGGCTGGATAATATTTCTGTCAGCCTTAAAGCTACCTTCGGGGAATGATGGAGAGGAAACTAAGAGACCCCGAAACGCTGTGTATTGCGTTTACAGTGCAGCATTATAAGGACAGGCAGCTTGACCCCTGCTGCTCATATCGACAGACATTACTGATTTTTCTGCTGTAGGACTCAGCGTGCCGCTAGCAATCCCAACAGGCCAGCTCATGAAAGAACTCTCACTGCCAATCTCAATATCCTTTTCAATAGGGCCTACTCATAGAACAACTCTTACACACCATAAAGTCCAATGAGCAGAGTCTGCAAGGTTAGATCAATACAGCTAAACGGCAATGTGCCTGTGACCAAACATCTTAAAATCGGTATCACCAGAGGTGCCAGAGTTGCTCCTCAGACCAGATCAATGCCTGACTGGCCAACTCCATTAGAGGACCTTTTTGTCAACAGCGTTGATTGGTGGAGGTGGAGGAGTTAGAGCTGGCTCAGGCTTGAACCTCTTGCGGTAGGTTTCAGATGTACTTAAGTGGAGAACTCATTTGAGATCTTGTTGGAACCCCTGCTTGGTTTACTGACTAAGCTTCAACCAGTGTTCAGTGGAAACAAGGAAAGGATTAGGAACGGGTGAGGATGCAGTGTACTCAAAATACTACATTAAGCCGGCCAGACACTGTACAGATCAAGCCTGATTTTAACCACAAATTGGTCACTGCAGATATCTATCTCAGGAGACTAAAATAGAGCTAAAAGTAGAGTGAATATTGGACTTGCATTCGCCAGGTGACCAGAAACTCAACTCCAACTGAATGCTAATGATGCTGTTTGCTAGCATATTTACCATACAAACTTCATAAGGTGATAATACTGAATCAGTGTTGTGTTCACAGCATTTAGTAGAGTAAAATTCAGGGGGACCCCCATATTTTTGGCATGAAAACTAACATTTTAAAGACAATGAAAAATACTGGCCATTGGCAGGTTCGATGCAAAGAAGGGGTATTGTTCATAAGGAGTCGGTCTAGACCTGCTCTATATGAAAAAGTGCCCTGAGATAACTTTGTTATGATATGGCGCTATATAAATAAAACTGAATTGAATTGAATAACCCAATACAAATTTGCATTATGTGATGCACTGTATGTATTTTGCTTATCACAAGGGAATATTGTCCTCTCAGCTGGAGGTGAGGTAAGATAAAGCCAGCCATTTCAATTACTGTGAATATTTTTGGGTAAGTGATAAAGTTCGATCCTGAAAACCTTAACATAAATGCTGCCTTACTAGGATCCTATGTTGTTTTAGATGAAATGTAGGACGACTTCAGAATCCATGAAAACCTTAGAAAATGTTTGACTGTACAAAATGTCACTGACTTTGCTCGGAGATCTCTGTATTTGCAGTGTGGTTACCACTTTGACTCAGATTTTACAATATTGCCACGGTTCAACTACATTAATGTGGCTCCTTGAAGTTTAATTTATGTCCTCATTTAGTCTTGTGGCACTAACTCTCTGTAAAATTGGAAGTGTTAAACACTAGACTGAATCTATGATTATTTTAAATCGTATCTGAGAAAACTGTTATGACAAAAACGTGTGCATCTTAAATGCCATTTTAGCCAAAGAGTAGGGTTGAAATGTGGGCAATACACACTTCAATCAGGTACTATAGATTACAAGTGATTTACTATGTTGATAGTTGCCTGAATAACTGACTTACACCATATTACATGCAGTACTTTGTCATTACATTTATTCAAACTTGTTTTATGCTGTCACATTTGGGCAGGTTTTTGTTTTTAAATACAGTATCATCATAATCTGTTGACACATACTGCATTATAAATCATGTTGAATATCCTGATACATTATATTGTAGCAAACTGACAGTATTTAAGGCCCTTTTGAAAAGGTTAAAGCAACTTGTGACAAGGTCATGTAAAACTTTGCAGGGGAGCAAGCAAGCTGTCACAGTCACGTTCACTTTTTTAGCTTTCATTTTGTGAGGAAAAAAAACATGCCATATAAGACACTCACAGTGGGGATTTTTCATATATTGTATTAAGACTTGAAACAAGTCATTTTCCATTTCTTTTTGTCTTCTATAATGTGCTCAGCAGTGTGCCTTTGCCTCTGGACAGATCCCACCAGGAGCTTTAATTTAATATATGACACTCATTTTTGCCATAATTGCCCTTCTGGCCCCAAGGTCTCATGTGTCATAGGGGGTGGGGGGATCAGTTCATATTTTCATTTTCCCTGACAGTATCACTCTGATGCAAATCGGTAAATCACATTAACTAAATTATACATTTTGTGAAATGTATTATTCAAAGATTAATTTGTCACAGACAGTTTGTTGTTTCACAGAATATTAACCTTAGAATGAATTGCAGTTTTTTTTGTATACTTTGATAGATTAGTCTTATGAATTATTTCGTGCTGTTCTAAAATTCATTTTTAGAATATGATTCTCTGGACAGTCTAATGGAGCAATTTTGGGCTCTTTGTTCCATCAGCCGTCTTTCAAACAGCAGCTCTCTCCTCTCGCACTCTGTATCAAACTTGGCTTCCTTTTAGAAGGCGCCCTGCTGGGCCGACGACACCCAGACATAAATACCCCTTCTCGCCAGAGCACTTTCCCTCTCCGTCTGACCTTCTTTCTCTCCTCTCTCCCAATGTCTTTCTGTCCCCGACTCCCCCTTTTTATTATTTCTTTTCTATTCACATCCCTCTCCTACCTGCTGCTGTAAAGACTTACCTTGTGTCCTGTTTGGCTCGGTCTCTTTGTGTCTCACCTCTCTCCTTTTTTCAGTGTAAATTGTCCCTCCTCTCCTCTGGTCCTTAACGGAGCACATCTTCACACCCCGTTATACTCAATCACACTTTCCTCTCACTGCTTTTCATTTCACTTTAAATTATTCATACACCTGGCTAAACTAGTAACACTTCAGAGCTCTTTTTGGATTATTGAATGGAGGTACAATGTCAATACAAAAAATACCAAACTAGAACAGTGATACGGAACCAAAACCATGATTCTTCAGTTTGTCATGTTGTATAAATGTTCATAAGTTCTCGGGTCTTTGTCCGAACCTCACAGCCACCAAAATGTGAAATGTCTTTTAAGCTTTAATACTTATAATGAAAGAAGATTGTAAATATAATTGTGTGTGTGTATAAAATGAATATCCTGTATAATTTCTAGCTTTTAAAAGTAGTTTGCTGCCCTCTCTGGTTGAAAGTTTCAAGCCTGTTGCACATCTGACCACGCCCAGCATCACTAACGGGTCCGGTTGTGTGTGGTCAGAAGTGTGCTCTGTTGCACTTGTAACCATGCCCAACAATGATGTCACAGAGTTCTGGGGTACACCTATACATCACTGCAGCAAGGTGAGACGTTAAAACAGCAATGACAAGATTTTCAGGGGGTGTTAAGTTGCACACTAAAAATCAGCAGGTTAAAAATTGTCCCAGTTTGGGGTCAATGTAGCACAGACACAATATTGGGTTAACTTTACCCAGTAGCAATCGGTTGTTTTAGCCCGTTTTAGTATTATTTTTTATATAACTGTTGGGGGGGGGGGGGGNNNGGGGGCACGCACGGCTGGGGGAATGTGGATCGTATCTGATTTATGAACAATAACAAAAGAAGTGCTCTGACGTTGCACGGCTATCAAAATTCGGGTTAGCAAGATTTATGCAGACAGCAGAACAACATGTAAAGAACGACAGATTTTTGACAGGGAGGAAAAATGAGATGTCATTAAGCAAAACTGTTAGTAAAACTCACAAAGGCTCGAGAGCAAGATGATGTTTGTAAAAACTTTAGGCAATCTTTAAGCTGCATTTCTCATTTGCACAACGCAACCTATTAGGAAACGTTTCATGATCAGGCTTTTGATGCTTTGAAATGAAGCAATGGCTGGTTGTGACCCCTTGACACAGATTGCATATGGACACATACATCAGAGAGCGCAAACAAAGACTTGGAAGTGAGGATTCTCCCCTCTCCAATTGTTTAATTTGAATTGTTTTAGGTAGAAGTTTACAGTATTTCCCAAGAGAGCAAGGACTGCAGAAAAAATAAACTTCATTTTGTGTAGCAGTTTTTTATTTTCTTGTTTATCATCGTGCAACCCTTAGGGAGGCCCAGAAACCACTGATAAAGATAATGTTATTTCAAAAGCTCAGCTTTGCACTTTGTTAGTTTCCTCAGAAACATTTAATTGGTATACATGGGAAGGAATACATTTCTTTTTAGTTCCATAGGGGGCCATGGTAGAGGAGGTTTGAGAACCACTAACTTAAATTGGTTAAATTATCTTCCTTAATTTATTATATTTATTCATTCAAGTCATTTTTAAAACATAAATGCCAAATATTCACTACTTCAGTTTCTTAAATGCTAGAATTGTATGCTTTTTTGTCTGATGCAATTTCACAAAACACAAGTTGAAGACATCGCCTTGGGTTTATTGTAATTGGCATTTTCACTATTTTCTGACATTTTATACCAAATGATTAATCATTTAATTGAGATAATAATCTGAGGCTTGAACGATAATGGAAATAATTGTTAGTTGCAGCCCTAATTTCAACCATTCAATGTTTTGTCCACTACATTTTTTTTTTTCCCAGGGTGAAACATCTTCTGAACTACATTAAATGTTGTTTTGTTTTTTTAAAATAAGCACATTAATGCAAGTAATAACATTATAAGTGAATACTGCTTACTGGTAGATTTTCCAGAAATCGGGCTGATGAACTGGTTCATCATTTTGCTGCACCTAGCCATTTTGTAAATACAGATTTAGGCTACCATTTACCTTTAAGACTCCAACAGGAACCAATTTTCAGCATGATTCATAGATACCTCTGGAAGACGCTCAAGCTTTTTTTCTCCACCTTAAGGCGTCAAATATCTTATTCTGCCCACCACACATCTCTGGCTCTCAGCAGGAGGCTCAGATTGCTGACCATCACAGCCTAGTGATTACCTCGGCAACATTTTCCAGAAATTGTCAGAAATCTCCCTGTGATTCACAAATCATTTTCTTCCCTCCATTACCCGTGACTTCCAAAGTTGTGCAGTTATTACCTACAGTGTATGACTGTCGCCACAAGCTCTGTTTGCACCCGCTGTTGGCGTGTGCGTGCGTTCGCATCTGGGCCACACAGACTAATAGATTTGCTTTTGTTTGATCTTATTATAGAAATGGTTTTAGACATTTGACAGACAAATAGAAAGTGCACAGTCAGTCTAAACGTAACCCTGGGTCATAAATGTTTTGTTTACATTCTGTGTTCAATGCAGCATATATGCAAAAAGCCAACTGAATTCATGTGCTTCGTCTCCTATTTCGTTGTTGTGTTGTACTGCCCTCCACAGCCTAAAGTGCGAACATGTTTAAAACATTTTTTTTTTTTTTTAAAAGTGGTGTGTCACAGCAGAGACATTTTTAGGGGCTCTATGTTTTATGTCCTAATGTATTTCAAAGGTGAATTTCATTTTTGCATTGGTTATATTTGGTCTCACTATGATTATTAGTGTCTACAGACCCTGAAGCGACTAGACATGCTGGCAAACAGGAAGTCTTTGATTTACACGGCAAAAATTGAAACAAACTGACTTTTTATCATTGCTATACAGTTGTGTAACAAAGTTTTCCAAAGATGTACTACATTATTGGACTGCACGACCATTTTGAGGATAAGGGGACACCATATTATGGTCTCACTCGCACATTGTACCTGAATTACTTTAGTAACTGGGCATTATTTTTAAAAAATGACCACAATGACTGAAAAGCCAAGATTAATCTGTTGATGCATTTAATTCATGGTAATATATAACTTTTCATAGTACAAGCTGGCCATGAAAGTTCTCCATATAGCAGAGAGATGTAATGTAAAAGGGTAACAATGTGAAGCATCTGTCTTTATAACATGGTCAAACTACATTGCGATATATCAAAAGGCTGCTGCAAAACCTTTTGTTTATATCCATTTGCCAAAACAACAAAAGAACACCAGTTTACTCCGGGGGTGCCGCTGGGAATTCAGAGGCCCATAACAAACTGCGACACTATGATCCCAACCCTGATGAAATTAATTGAGTACAGTGTCACCTTTCCTCTTAACAGCCTCCTTCAGCTTTGAAGCTCAGTGAAAGTATTACCCCAATTTTTGTCCCACTTGCAGCACCCCAGCTTCATTTTCCACAGCTATCTAACCTGGAGGTGCTGCTGCTGAGCAACCTTGAGAACTGAAGTGAATTAAATTACTTTAACTTGAGCCAAATGTAGCTAGACCTGAAATAAGTCAAACCATTGACTTGAAAATTAGAAAGCTTAAATCATGTCATTCTTTAAGCAAAAACACTAAAGATTCAGTGGTTCCAGCTTCTTAAACGTGAACATTTGCCCATGTTCTTACTACCTCTTATGATAACCTGAAAATGTTTGGGTTTTGGTCTGCTGCTCAGACAAAACAAGACCAAATGATTAATCAAGAAAATAATCAGCATATTAAATTTATAATGGGGAACAATGCTGGTTGCAGCCCTAACAGTAATATCACCACTAAACTAATCAACAACTAATATTCTTGCTTTAGTCAAATGTATTCCCTTATCAATGGTGGCATGGTTATCTTTTAAGTGGTGTAATTTGTTGCACAGTTTGCCGTTGTAACATTTTTATGTGCATCCGTCTTCGAAGCCTTTTGGCCTCTTACCGAACAACTGTTGCAGTCAAAGTTCATAGATAGGGTTAAAATAAGTACATGGGGCTAGACTAAAACTTAAATGTATGAGGAACTGAATCCTGTTTAAAATTGACACCTGAACCAACATCTGAATTATCCAACCTCAATGTTTCTGTTATTGCCCTTTTAAAGCCTCTGTACTGCAGTAATCCACTAGTCGTTTGCACCAAGTATAACTTTTAAATGTGTGGCAGGTGCTGTGCCTGCCTCCCACTTTACGCATGTACAGCATCATAACGACTTGCCCATTCAGTAAAACATTTTGTCCATTAAGCTCGCAGAGACATTTACCGGTAGATGAGACCCATATTACACATGAAATGGGAGACACTGGAATAGTTAATTTGGCAATAACACATGCAACTAATAAGAAAAACAAGAGTCTGGTCACAGTGCCAGACAACAGATGCAGTATCACTGTGCCACTGGAAGTACTCCAACTGTGTAGCATAATATCACACATTCAGGAGGTGCTGTCTGCCATACATGCCTGCATGTTTTATCAGATCACAGCTTTATCCCAGCAGGGCTCGTCACATTATACTCCAACAAGTAAGGTGATGTGCCCCAACACCTGATTATCGTACACATGGTAATTTTACAGCAGATTTGGCTCATACTTTATTCCGGTAACACACATGTTGCGTTGTAATTAAGCTATGAATAAATTTGCTAGTCGTTTCTGGGGTCATACAGGAAAGTAGTGTCGGTGTCAAAATGAAAAAAAAGCTGTATGAACGCGCTGTGCCACACCACCGACCTCAAACTAGCAACAGTACACCTTTCAGTTTCAATATCTGTAGAATGTGTCAGACATGGAAAGTTCTTAACTCCCCAGTTACAATTGAACACAAGCCTCTTAACCTTTTTCTGACTAAATGAAAGGCATCATAAAATGAAACGTTTTATTGATGGCCATTATCAAAGGCAAACTCGATGTAGAAAGATTGAGGCCAGCAGCAGCGCCACAGCAGGAACAGTGTGAATACCACACGCGTACCAGCTGCAGCAGTTCAGCGAGGTAGCAGTCACGCACTGCTCATTTGAATGAGCAAGACATCATTTGGCATACGTGATTCGATTATGTGACGTAATCACAATCACAGCAGGCGCAGGTCAATTCATTTGATTATCCAATGGTTAGGTTACTTCGTCCAGCAAAGATTCATCATGCCATGCAGTTCATGAATTAACAGATTTTTGCTCTAGTCGCTTTTGAAAACAGGCTATTAGGAAGGAAATGGGGTAGTAAGGAGTGGCTAAAGTATAAGTCACATTTCCTACAGGCAATTCTTTGGTGGAATTTTCATTTTATTTTACAGGTGACACAGTGGGGAGCAAGGGTGTATTCAAAAGACTGAATTTTTGTTCGCACCAACCACCACATGACCAAAAAAAAAAAAAAAAAAAAAAAGGAGGTTGTTTTCCTAAAAGTGAAGTTTTTTTGGTAAATTTACCAGCACAGGTGGTTGTAAGTGTTTCTATTTTGATGCAGCCACATAGCGTTGCAATGCAAATGGGGCATTATCAATTCTGCACACCATCTGTAGTAATCCAACAGTCTAGTTTTTCAAATGACAAAAATCAAACCACACCTCACACACTATAATTCAGCCAACTCAGATTTCATTTCAGTTTTAACAAAGACTGAATGCATCATAACTGCCAATATAGATTTTTTTTTTTTTTTTTTTT